>JAQQSK010014216.1:0-11205 GCA_028658325.1 Potorous gilbertii | reverse complement strand
TACATTCCTACATGGAAAGACAATATTTGTAACTCTTGAAACTTTTCAGTATCTGGGTAGTTGGTGGGATTACACACACAACACACATACACACACACATGCATGCACACACAGAGACAGAGAGCACAGAGTGAATTGAATAGGATGGGATCATATCTTAAAAAAATGAAGTTAAGTGGTGAGAGAGAAATGTATTGGGAGGAGAGAGGGAGAAATGGAATGGGGCAAATTATCTCTCATAGAAGAGGCAGTCAGGAGACTTTTTAGTCGAGGGAAAAAGAGGGAAGCTGAGAGAAAAACATGAAGTTTACTCTCATCACATTCGACTAAAGGAGGGAATAAAATGCACACTCATTTTGGAGTGAAAAGCTATCTTACAGTACAGGAAAGTGGGGGAGAAGGGGATAAGCAGTGTGGGGGAGATGATGGAAGGGAGGGCAATGGGAGGAGGGAGTAATTTGAAGTCAACACTCTTGGGGAGGAACAGGATTAAAGGAGAGAATAGAGGGGCAGGATAGGATGGAGGGAAATATAGTTAGTCTTACACAACACAACTATTATGGAAGTAATTTGCAAAACTACACAGATATAGCCTATATTGAATTGCTTGCCTTTCCAAAGGGAATGGGTGGGGAGGGAGAAATGGGGAGAAGTTGGAACTCAAAGTTTTAGGAACAACTGGTGAGTATTGTTCTTGCTACTAAGAAATAAGAAATACAGGTAATGGGGAATAGAAAGTTATCTGGCCCTACAGGACAAAAGAGAAGATGGGGACAAGGGAAGGGAGAGATGATAGAAGAGAGGGCAGATTGGTGATAGGGGAAATTAGAATGCTCAGTGTATTGGGGTGGGGGGAGGGGACAAATGGGGAGAAAATTTGGAACCCAAAATTTTGTGAAAATGAATGTAAAGAGTTAAATAAATAAATTTAAATAAAAAAAATTATGACTGACCATAACTTCCTTATGATTTATGTTGGTTGTTAATTGCAAGAAGTGGGGCTGAAATGGAGCAGGCTAATGAATGACTAGGATTGGTACTGAGAAGAAAACAAAGTTCTGATTGCTCTAAAATAGTTCTGGTGGGATTTTTTTTTAATTCTAGCTTTGGAGCTTTGAGCTATGATAAATAACTTATTGTTTCATTTATTAATAACTTTTGACAAACTTCAGTAAAAGAATTTAATACTAGACGTGGGTTGTCCTGCCATTCAGTTAAAAGTTGGGTATCCAGGGGAAGGTGGAAGAGTACCTATGAGTCAATATAGTCTTCCCTCATTGTTTCCTCCGCCAGCATGCTTGTGAAGTGATGGAGTTAACTACTGGAGAATCATAAGTAAGCCAATTAAGGGAGGAATTTGGGAAGCATGTCTGTTTCCAAATTTGAGGTGAAGGGGAAAGCATTTCTTCCTTTCACTTTCATTTTCCACCTTAAACCTCTAAACTCTGCCATGCCCCTTGCTAGGGATTTGAAGAGACAAGAGATGGCAAATTAGGAAAGAAGCCACCTCAATACCCCAATTTTCATCTTCATTCAAAACTGTCTAGAACTCAGTCCCTCACTGGGCTCACAATGTTCCTTCATCTTCTTTTCTTAAAAATGAGACCAAACTTCCATAGCTCTTTGATGAGGGTGAAAGAGGAGAGGATAAAAGCTATGATACAAGCAAAATGCTATGAGAAATCTGAGATTGTGGAGACATTCATTTGGAGCGGCATGGGGGAAAGATGAATAAGGAAAGTTATTTGGAACAGGTAGCATCCTAGTTGAGCTTGAAAGAATGGGCCAAATTTCAGTTGACTAATGGAAGGACGAATCCATTCAAGCAAAGAAGACATGGAAAACCATTTAATGAAAGGTACAGGGGACATGCATAGCCCAATTTGGTAGGAACATAGAGTATGAGAAGGGTAGTAGTATGAAATAAGGTGAAACAGGTAGGTTGGAGCCAAATTATGAGAGGCTCTGAATGTCAGTAAGCAGTTTATATTGTAAGTACAACCTAACTTTCAAGAATGGAACCCATGTTTGCCTGGAACCCAAGGAAACTACTGGGTCCCCTGCCACATGGATGACCACTTTTTCTTGACTTCTTTCATGCCTTCCTCCATATAATCCCTATGTATGGGTGCCCCTCAAGATTTTGTGCTTGGCCCTCTTCTCCTCACCACCTTTTTTGGCTGTGACCTTTAATGATGCTGTTTCTACTGGATCCAGCATAGATAGATATCATGCACTGAACCAGTGAGTGAAGAAAGACTTGCCTTTCCCTGCTTACCTCTCTTCTACCTCACCTCCAAGAAATGGGTCTGGTGGTCTTTGTTTCTTTCTTTTGTTATTTGAACGCCTCAGTTTCAGGTGCTAGCGGTGATCCTCACAAGACTAGAGAATCTGAGCCATAGAGGTCTTGGAGTCAGGATTTATTCGCAAGTAGGGTAGTACAACAAACTACTCAGGCATAGAAACCCTGAGAAGCCAGAGTTCCTTAAAACTGAAGCCCCAGGGCAGGTCTGGATTTGGAAACAGGATTGTGCTTTATGAGAACTGACTTAAACTATAAACCTAATCTCCTTCCTCTCCCCAGAGACTGAGGTGCTATGAGGGGGTGGGAGATTATGCCTCTCACTGTTGGGGAAGCATGTTTGTATATTGTGATTATATCTTTGAGTAAATATCCTTTAACGAAGAGTTCTGGTGTCACACAGGCAACTGAGAGCCAATGAAATTTTCACCAATAAGATTCTAAGCAAAGTGGCATCAAGTAGTAGAAAGGACATTGTTGTCTGTTCTTTGTTCTCCCAGAGGATGGATGACATCAAGAAGGTGGTGTCCTGACTTGCAAGGGAATTGGATTTAAGTGAGCAGGGTGCAAAATCACTATTCTCACTCTCTCCTCTGGAGCCATCTGGAACCAGTGGCCAGATACAGATCAGGACAATTGGAAATGACCATGGGCATGTTGGCCTTTTAAGCTAAGGTCTTTCCCAGGTTTCAGTTTGTCTGAGGCAACACCCATTCAATGACTGAGGTTAGGTAGGATGAGGCAAAAAATGGCTGCTTTTACTTAGTCAAAAGAAAGAGGGGGGAGGGAGGAAGGAAGGAAGGAAGAAGGAAGGAAGGAAGGAAGGAAGGGAGGGAGGGAGGAAAGGAGGGAGGAAGGGAGGGCAGAAATAAGGAAGGAAAGAAAGAAAAAGAAAATGCACTGAATTTAGAATCAAAACACGCAAATTCAAAACCCAGCTCTGTTACTTACCACCTGTAACACCCTGGGAGAATTAATCTCTCCAATCCGGTTATCTCATCTGTAAAATGGAGTTGAATCAGACGATTTCTAAGGATTCCTCTAGCTCTGGATTCTGTGATACAAAACCATCAGAGAGATTTGCAGTTTTTGTTCTCAAATTGTGAGTTTGTGTCTCTAAAGTTAGGAGAGACAGATAGATGATTCCTAGAAGGTCTTTCTTGTCTTCTTAGTATACAGGCTTTAAACAAGAGAACTATAAACTTCACATCTGCAAATCAACTATGCTTCATGCCACAAGAGGGCAACAAACTCTCAGAACACAATAACCAGGCACAATCAGCTAGAAAAGGTATTATTTGAAGCTACTGGTTATATGAAGGAACAATTTAAGTAATTTAAGCAGCAATGTAATTTGTATAATGTTCACACAGTTCACTTATGAGCAATTAATGACTCACCAAATCATTTGCTTTATTTTTCTTCTATAAAAATATTTTGTAGCTATATTCTATCTAAAACCAAGAGCTAGGGGAGGCAGATCCAAGACAGCAGAATGACATTTCTAGTGACTTATTCTAACAGATCCAGAAAATGCACCAGACCAAACCCTGATGGAGAAATCCAGAAAAACTCACAGTGAGTCCTTGTCAAATTTGCCTAGACTTAAGATGACAGAAAGGAAGGTCTTCAGGTGCTGGAAATGTGCTCAGGCCAAGAACACAATGCATGCACTTGGAGCACTCCAGCACCTGGGGAGAGGCTGTGCACCCAGACAAGAAGATTCAGACTCATACTGGGGCAGCCTCACACCTAAATCAGGTCACTTAGATGGGAACAGGTGCTATTGCTCATTAACCAACTCAAAGTCACAGATCCAGGGTGGAATTAGAAAGGGAATCTGTGCAAGCCATGGCATTCAGAGGCAAGGAGACCATGGACAGAGATGGAAAACAGAGGAAGTTCAAAAGCTAGCAGCAGCAGTAGTGTGACTCAGAAATCAGAGGTAAAGCAGGATCTGACTTCCAAAGTCTAACCCAGCCTGCAGAGAAATAACCAAGATCCAGGAATCCTGGACTAAAAGGTAGCCTACAATTCTACTGCTCTTAGCCAACAGAGCTTTTCAGCTGGCTGATAGAGGCTTAATCCTTGTTCAGACACAAACTCAGGTCAGGAACTTGTTAACAACTGAATCCCAGGCACATCTGAAGTAATCAAAAGAAAGATGGAGGGAGGGAGGGAGGGAGAGAGAGAGAGACAGAGAGAGAGAGAGAGAGAGAGAGAGAGAGAGAGAGAGAGAGAGGGAGGGAAAGAGAGAGAGAGAGAGAGAGGGAAAGAGAGAGAGAGAGAGAGCTTGGCACAGAAATGCATTTCCATTCACCTGAGAAATAAGAGGAAAAGAGAAGGGAGTAGAGAGAATTTGAAAGAGACTAGAAAAGGGAGGGATAGGTCCTAAGCAAAACAGATTCTAAGGATGTACAAAAATATTTATAGCTCTTTTTGAGTTTATAAAGAATGGGATTCTGGCAGGGTACCTATATTTTGAGGAATGGATGTACAAGGTATTGTATATAAATGTGAATGGAATACTGTTTTACAAAACTCTTACCAACATAATGAATGACCAACTGGGTTTCTAGACACTAGTGAGATAACACCCCACATCTCTCTTGATAAAAAAATTAAGGATTCAGAATGTAGACTAAGACAAATAATTTTGAGGCCAGGGCCAAAGTGGAAAGTTGCTTTGATTGCTTGCCTGCTTGCTTGATGTGTGTAAATAGCATTTGTTTTTCTTCTGTTCTACATGGAGATGGTGGGAGAAGGGTTTGGGATAGAAAGTGAGAAGGCAGATCTTGGTTGAATAAAACAAAATTTACATATACATACAAATATATGTTCCCAAGTTTTATATCTATATATGTATATGCACATACACATATAGATATAAAACTACATATACACATATGTATATCATGTATATGTATATGTATCATATACCAACATAGTGACCAACAAAAATTCCTCCGTACTCAAGATAATGATAGATGAACTGTTCACCTTCTGACAGAGAGGTAACAGAATCAGATTGCAGATTGAGACTCTTTTTGGATATGTCCAGTGAGAAATTTTGTTTTATTTAAACATGCTTGTGACAAAGTTGTTTTCTTTCTCTTGCTTTCTCAATGGAGGGGCAAGGGAATGGTAGGAAGGAAAAAGCTGATTTTATCTGAAAATAAAATAAAATTTAATTTAGAAAGATAATTCCAAGAGTTAAAATCATCTATAAAGCGAAAATGTTGAACTTCTTTCTAATAAGATTAAAAATAGAAATGTTAGCTATAGCAGTAAGACAAGAAAAAGAAATTGAAGCAATAGGCATAAGCAAAAAAAAAATGAAGTAATAATCACTTTTTCTAGATTATATGGTTGACTTAAAAAAAATAGAGAACTAAAATTAAATGAAATAAGTAATTTCATCAAAGTAGTAGAATATAAAATAAATCCCCAAAATAACCAATGTGTGTTTATATGTATATATATACATATATATATATATATATATGTATATATATACATACATATATAAAATGTAACAAAAAAATAGAAAAAATGTTATTTAAGATAACTACAAATAAGTAAAATATCTGGAATGTGTGTGTATGTTTCTGTGTGTGAATTGATGGTGAGTCTTGTGAACAAAACAAGATTAGTTTACACAATGATCACAATAATGTTAAAAATAAAAAACCAAATCTACTTTGAAAGACTTCAGAACTCTGATCAGTGCAGTAGCCAATCATGACTTCAGAAACTAATAACGAAGTGTGCTTCCCAGCTCACAAAAAGAGGTGAAGGACTAGACATACATTTTCAGATTTAGCCAATGTATTAATTTTCTTGACTCTGCTTTTCTTTCAAGGGAGGGCTTCTATGGGTTACAAGGTGGGGAGCTGGTAGATCGTAACAGTGATGAAAAAAAGAAGAGTATCACTGAAATACTAATAAAAATACGCAGAGGAGGACAAGAAAAATTTCATAAATGAACCTAGACAAACAAGGCAGTTTTTTTACTGCTGTGTTAAATTTAATATATTCTTTTTAAACATTGTATATAGAAGTTTAATGTACAATTCTCTTTTTTCGTTGTTCTTGGTATATTGAAACATTTATTTTGTTGGGGGGGGCGGTGGGAGGTATTACTGAAGTAATATGATATCCCTACCCCTGGGAGACCCTATGTGGGGTGGCTGGGTGGGGGAGAAGTAATGTCAAATCTTTGTTCCTTTACAGATCACTGATCAAGAGCTGATCCCTTGTTTCATAGAAGCTAAAGACTTTCTCTCTCTCTCTCTCTCTCTCTCTCTCTCTCTCTCTGTTTCTGTCTCTCTCTCTCTCTCTTCCCTTTAGCCAAGAACTTGATATTATCACCAAGTTATTTAGAATATCCCCTTTCTTCTTCCAGGTAAAGACACGTTTACCACAGTTATGCAAAGACAGTTTGACTAATCATGCCATCCATCTTTTGATACCCCAAGCCCTTTCTGGAATGGAAATGTCTGTATCATCCCAGGAAAAAGGAAACCTATTGATTAAAGAGGGCCTGAGTTGCTTCCTCAGGATGTGGACAGCTACGTACAGGCCTGAGTAACCTTCTTTTAGGGAAAAAAGAAGAAAAGGCCAAATAGAGTCAGACATAACAATTGCCAAAAGTAGGCTGTCTTTATCATATAAATCTCACCAGAAGTTGACTGGATCTGAGAAACCACTGAAGAGAGAGCCCTCCCCTTTCCTAAGAGGGTATGGACTCATCAGAAACATGACTTCCAGGAAGATACCCCAACCCAATGGGAACATGATAAAGAACTGGCAAATTAAGCCAGTCGGGCCTTACCGGTTCTTGATAAAAAACAAACAGGATGAGTCTTACGGATAAGCCCTTTTATAAATACAAATAAACCATCCCATTAATAAAAACCAATTCTAGGATTTTGGCAGGAATCAAGGTCAAATTCATTGGTCTGTAATTTAAAGACCTCCTCATTTTCCATTTTTCTAAAATTTAATTGAAACTCCAGGTTTCATTCCATGACAAACACTGTACTTGACAATTTTCCACTTTCTATCTACTATATTACCCCCATTTAACCAATAAAGTGATTATTTTAAAGCTAATTTCTTCCAGAAAGCCTTTTTTTGATTAAAAGGCAGAGAAAAAGTAATTCATCCCTCTTAAGGGTTAGTTTTAACCAACATTCACAAACCTGTCATTCATTCATCCACAGAATCTCAGAACTGGAGAGTTGTATAAGATTTCAATAGAAAAGAGGCCCCACTATACCAGTACTTAACAGGGAAGCGGCAATTCAGTCTCTTCATTTGTTCAACAAGCATTTGACAAGTGTCTGGTGTATATTAAAAACTGTATTAGATACTGGAGAAAGAAAAATGAAAACTATTAAAGATGGAAAGCTGGAAAATGGCATAGTCCCTATCCTTAAGGAGCTTATAGTCTACTAGGTGGGATACGATGTATGTATGAAGCAGTGAATACAAAGTAGAATTTAACTGGAGCAAAGGGGCTCTATCCAGACCAAAAATTTGAAGAAAAATATATGATAGTGTTGCAAACTGCCCATGCATGTTGTGAGTATTTCAAGTGACACTTGAGGTGCTGCAGTATTGATAACAGCCCACAAACGACTGTTTTCCTGCTTAAAGAGAAGTTGACGGGCACTTAACGGGCTGATTAACCAGCAAGGGCATGTAGCATACAATATGGTCACCAGGTGGTGCTACATTCAATGTATGTGAGCCATGTGAATACAGCGGCAAGAAGTTAGGGGACCCACAAAGCATTCCCGCTAGTTGTTACCCTGTGCTCAACCCACAAACTCTTAACACTTCTCTCCCTGCCAGTGCCCTGAACTTGCACAACACAGAGTGTTCCAGGTATGCTGACACAGGTTCAACACCGATCTCAGGGTATGGAGATAAAAAGGTAATGTTCTAAACTACTCAAAATTTTGAAAAATCTTGATATGGCTCTAACCCTGCACTGTTAAGCTTCATCATCTCCCTCAAACCTCCTCCCAAGCAATAGTTAGGGGATAAATTAAGAGAAGGAATTATACAATTAGAATTTGCCAGGATTTGCTCTCAATCAGAGAAAGTAGTGGGGGAATATTAGGATTTTGGGATTGATCTCCCAGTATGATCCAACCAGTGACTGACGTTTCACGAAATCCTCTGGTCAAATCTAGTCCTATTAGACTTCTGTTTCTGTTCACTGATCTGGCTGCCCTAATGCCTTCTCCTGTCTCAGCCCTGAGGTCTCTGCTGTGACCGCTGGAGCAATCCAGGAACCCTCTCACTTCTAACTTCATCATGAAGCAGCTTTGGGTAGCAAGCAGCTGACAACAGCTGCCTGTCCAACCAACAGCCTCTTCTATTTCATCTTTTACTATAGGCCATGTGGAAAGAACTGGGTAAAAGAGCAGACAGACTTAAAATACTCCTCAAGAACAAAGCCCATAAAAAGCAAAGTGGGGTGGGGAAGAAAGGGGACTGAGTTGCAAGCCTACATACAAAATCCTACCCTGTCTCCTATCAATTCCAAAGGTTCTCCCTTTGTCCTGAGCCCACACTTGGGAAGTCCTACTTTCAAAGTTCTTGGACTCAGTGGCAACAGAACTTATATCCAGATCATTTTCAGTTGTAGATGGTGTGAGCACAGATTGGAGAAGATGGTCATATAATTGGAGCTTTTTAAAAACTAGGAAAAATCCATTTCTGGAAAGAAGATTGTAGAAGAATCTTGAACTTACCACTAGGGACTTCATCTGGTGCCACAGAAGTCACTTTTCACTTCTACATCCCAAAGACAAACTGTGAAAGTCACACAGTAGTCTTAATAAATTACTTTAATAGAGAACTGAAATCCAAAAGAACTCACCAAGAATGCATACTTTAAATAAACAACTCCCAGGGGAGCCTCAAGAATTATCACTTAATAATATTCCTTTGTGGCAATTATTCATGTAATATCCCCTGGGGTTCATTCTCCCAACTGTCAACACCTCCACAGACTGGGTCCTCAGAGGGACAGATGTTACTAATCTTAAGGTACTAAGATAACCCAGTGGATGGCTAGCTCATGAGCCACCACCAGTGTGCCTATACAATTAATAATCAACCAACAGATTCAGTTCTTTAGCAAAGGTATTTACTCAAATGTTACAGCAAGAACAACACAAATTTTTAAAATATACATACATGTATTAAAAACATACATATATTTATAAATATATAATATACTATTTGTATATAGTATATATTATATTTATACTATATTTATAATAAAATACTACATTTATAAATATATATAATATACTAAATATATCCTATTCTATATACATGTGAAAAAATACATATATGTATATGTGTGTGTATATGTATATATCTTTCCCCTCCCAGAGCAGCTATGTGGCACAGTGAATAGAGTGCTAGGCCTGAAGTCAGAAAGATTCATTTTCCTGAGTTCAAATCTGGCCTGAGATACTTACTAGTTGTGTAACCCTGGGCAAGTCACTTAACTCTATTTGCCTCAGTTTCCTCAACTGTAAAATGAGCTGGAGAAGGAAATGGTAAACCACTCCAGTATCTTTACCATGAAAACCCTAAGTGAGATCATGAGAGTCAGATATGAAAACCAACTCAACAAACTCTCTCCATTCCATTGCTCTGAACAATTAAACTGAACATTTTTTTAAATGAAAAGTAAAACTTGCATAACAAATATGCATAGTCCAGCAAAACAAATTCCAGATTGGCCATGCCAAAAAAAAAAATCTCATTTTTCATTTTAAGACTTCCACCTCTTGGGCAGAAGGTGACTAACCCATTCCATCTTCAGTTCAAATACAAAG
The DNA here is from genome assembly GCA_028658325.1 of Potorous gilbertii. Lineage (NCBI taxonomy): Eukaryota > Metazoa > Chordata > Mammalia > Diprotodontia > Potoroidae > Potorous > Potorous gilbertii. The sequence goes on along the minus strand of JAQQSK010014216.1, from coordinate 1,035 downwards.
TGTTCTATTTGGCATTCAAAGCACTTCATAACCTATCCCCCTCTCACCTTTACAACCTTGTTACACCTTCTGTATACTTATGTGTGCTCTTCATTTTCAGTGACACTGATCTCCTGACTGTTTCAAAAAGGAAACATTCCTCTCTAGCTCCAAGCATTTTCCCTGGCTATCTTCCATGCCTGGAACACTCTCCCTCCTCCACTTAACTACTGACCTCCTCTAAGTCCCAATTAAAATCCGACCTAGGAAAACTTCCCCAGCCCCTCTTAATTTCAGTGGCTTCTCTTTGTTAATTATCTCCTATTTATCCTATATACAGCTTTCTATGTATATATTACTTTATCTATTGTCTCCTCCCTTAGACTGTAAGCACCTTAAGAGCAGGAACTATCCTTTGCCTCTTTCTATATCCACATGGCTTAGCACAGTGCCCAGCACATAGAAGACTCTTCACAAATGTGTAATGATTGATTCAATTCTTTGGACTTGTGGTTTATTATTGCATTAAAAAAAATTCTAGGGGGCGGAGCCAAGATGGCGGAGTAGAAAGACGCACTTTTACTAGGTCCGAACCCACAGCCCATGGATTTCCTGTAAAAAGAACTCCTGACAAATTCTGGAACAGTGGAAGTCACGCAGAAACACAGTGAAAGAGATTTCCCTTGCACAGAACCCTGAAAAACCAACACCAGGGGCCCATTGCGCCCCAGACAGGAGAGGAGCCCTCCCCTCCCCCTACCCTGGCCACACCGCACTGAGAGGAGCGAGCAGACCCAAGCAGGCTTCCAGGACCGTAATCTCCAGCGGCCGAGAAGGTCCCACCACCCACAGACTCACAGGTCAGTGAGAGAGATGGGCTGAGAGGGGAGCGGGGTGTCTCCGGGACTCAGACCCCCTCGGGAGGCCGCTGCTGCGGCAGAGGCTGAGGCAGCTCGGCCAGAGGCAGGCAGGAGCTCCACCCCAGCTCCATTACAAAAGATCTCTACATAAACCCCTGAGGGAACTGAGCCTGAGAGGCGGCCCTGCCCCCACCTG
>JAQQSK010014215.1:0-11205 GCA_028658325.1 Potorous gilbertii | reverse complement strand
CATTTATTCCAACATCATGTGTGTAAGATACCATGCTTACCAGTTTCAGGAAATGTTCATCTAGTCCTATGTTGATGTTACACATTAAAAGTATCCTTTTTAGTTTATCTAAAACATTAAGAAATAATACTTTAGTCTAAGATTCGTTTCAAATTTTTTCTTTTAGGAACATCAGTAGAACAAATATTAAGGCCTTTCTTTAAGAAACAGATTATTAGATTAATCTTGACTCTTACTTGAAAAAGGTTGTTGCTTCTCCATTTACCTGAAATGACTGACCCTATGACCTGCACTTCTCCACTGTGAACAAAAAAAATGATAGCTGTAAAAGGCATGAGATGTTTTTGTTTACTACAGGAGTGATGGGAATAGGTTAGGAGGGAATGAGATAGTCAATGTGTTACTCAACTATTCTTGAAGAATTGAATTTCTTGAATTCTTGAATCTGAAATCAGATTGCATTTTATAATGTTTTCTTTGTTCAAAATGGTTATTTCATGTAGCATTGCAATGGTACCTCAATAAAGAAGCTATTCCTTGCCTCATATTTTGAATTAAGCCTTAATCATTAAATAGGCTTTGCCTCAGTCAAACTGAGTTATGTTAAAGACCTTAGCTTAAAAAGGTCAAGATTCCCCATTAAATCCAGGACCATCTCCAGTTGTCCTGATCTATATCCAGTCAGATGGATCCAGAGGTGAAAATGAAGTTGTTAACTTTGTACAGCCTTCCCTCATTTAAATTCAGTTTACTTGCATGCCATGGCATTACCTGTCATGGTCCTCTTCAAGAACAAAGGAAAACAGCAACATTTTCTTGGTGCAGAAAGAGTGAAGTTTAGAGATCTCTCTCCAAGCCAGAAATGACTTGGATATAGAACAACCAATTTTATTTATTAATCCATTTTTAATTTTTTATCTCTTATTTTCAGATTTTCTACATTGTTTTCATTTAGTGTTTTTTGCTTGTTTGTTTCTTACTTTTATAGTCTGATTTTTGTTTGTTTTCTAAATCCAGGGGCTATTTATACCTCTAGGATCAAATACATGTTTTCTTGTTTTTCATTTTAAGTTCATTATAACCTGTCCTTGGTCCCATCATTTTAGACACTATTCCCCTCTATGCGCACTACTGCCCATCCTTAAAATTCTACTTTCTTATTTATAAAATGATGCTTTTTCTCCTGTCTTTCTTGATTAGCACTGTCTGTTCCTTATGCATAGAATGCTCTCCCTCCTCATCTTTGCTTCTTAGGAACTTTGGCTTCCATTAAGACTTAGCTCAAGTGTCACCATTAATATCGTATAGATTCTGGGTATGACACATAATTTTAATTCTCGATCTTGGGGAGAGTGAAACTGGTGAATCTCTCGAGTTGAGAAGTTGTGAACTACAGAAAGATGATGGGATATCTACACTCTCTGTTACTATTACAGTTATCCCCCTGGGAACTGAAGGCCACTAGGTTTCTAAGCATTAAAAATTAAGTCTGTTTCACAAACAAGAAAGAAACCCATCTACATATGTATAAAGTAAAATTCATTGAAAATTCAAAATAACCAACAATTTCAACAAAATGTAGCAAAGTGGTGAAGGAGAAAAGATGAGAAAGACTATAGTTCAGAATCAGGATTTTGCTGTTAGGCAGCAAAGGTGCCCAGACAAACAAGGGGGTGATCTTTTGGACCCAGGCCAGATGTAATTGGAATGAAGACCAACCCAACATTCAGTCAGCATCTAGATAAGAACTTGACGGATCCAATAGTGTGTAGAAATTGAGCTAAGAGTTTTCTGAAGTTGTTGGGAAAATGGCTTTACTTAGTTATTGTCTTCTAAGTGGATATCTCTTTGTAAAACCTTAGTAAAAACCTGGAAGTACGGTTTAGTTCTAAAGGACAACAAACATAAAATAGACTGAAAAATTCATTTTCAGGCAAATGATTCAGGGATTGAAATGTCAAGATAAGAAATTTGCATTTTATCTTGAGTACAGAGGTAGACTGATGTAGATTGATAGGTTGGTAAAGTAAAGATATGTAGATATAAATGTATATACACAAATATGTGTGTACATATATATAGATATATGCAATGAAAATTAACATGCATGTATGCATGAATAACATATTTAATTTTTATTGATTTTTACATTTTCTTTCCCCCCATATCAAAGCTTTTCTGACCCCAGACAAAACCATTTATTAAAATAACAGCATCCAAAAAAGGAAAAGAAAGACATAAAATGTAATTCATCAAAAATAATCAACAGCATAATCTAATCATATAAGCAATGTTCCACATTCCGTGGAATTATGGAAGACCTAAACATAAATCTTAGTTATTTTTCTATTGTAACATATTATAATAGGATTTTATATAAAGCTTATTTAATTTTTGTTCAATATCTTATCTTAGTTGTACATTTTGGACTTTTTAAAGAATAAATGAAAAGAATTAAGGTGAAAAATCCTATTATAGTACTGGATTTAAAGTCAGACAACTTAGGTTTATACTCTGTTTCTACTGCTTACTTGTCCATGTGACTTTGCTTAACCCACTTAAAATCTTATGACATCAGTTACTTCATCTGTAAAGCAACAAGAAAGTGCTGGACTTAATGACCACTGCTTCTAGTTAGAAAAGAAGGCAGGAAAGAAAGAGAAAGATAGAAAGAAAAGAAGGAAGAAAGAAATGAAGAAAGGATGGTGGAGGGAGAGATGGTAGGAGAGAAGAAGAAAACAAGGAAGAAAGGAAGGAAAAAACAAAGGATGAAGGAAGGAAAAGAAAAGGAAAGGCATAAAAAGAAAAACATTTGTGTAAAGTTGATTAAGAAAAATTATTCACTATTAAAAAGAATTTTCTGGCCATATAAAATACACTGCCATACTATACTATTAGGTTGTGAAGTATTTATTGTTGTGATTCCTGTAGAAGTTACATAAATAACAGCAAAGTACGGTAGATGTAACTCTGTGTTTGGAATCAAAATCTGGGTTGAAGTCCAGTCTTTGAAACTTAAGCTGCATTATTCTATATGAAACAATTATGTTACATTTTTCAGACTACTCCTTGAGTAGTCCTAGGTCAAATTCTTTCAAACACGGATTCTTCGAAAATACTTTATTTTTTATTCAATTAAATTTAGTTTTTCAATAAATAAAATTCTATTTCCTCTCACTCAAAATCCTCCCATGGGAGAAAAAAATGTAATAATATCCTAGAAACAAAAAAGTCTGGCAAATTCTCACATTGGTTATGTCCAAAAAATGTATGTCTCAAACTTTAACATCTCTTTTACAGGAGATAGGAAACGTAATTGATCATGTGTTTTCTGGAATAATGGTTGGTAATTCCACTGAAAAGTTCTTAAGTCTTCTGGAGTAGTTTGTCTTTACAGTATTATATGAATTATTACCCTGGGTCAGCTTATCCTATCCTGCATCACTACATTTCAGAACAGACCCCTTCAACATTTCTTTCAGCTTAACAGTATTCTATTACACTCTATACCATAATGTTTTCAACTATTCCCAAGTGATAAGTAATCCCTTATTTTTCAGTTCTTTGACAGTATTAAAGAGCTGCTATAAATATTTTTCCACCTATAGTTTTCAGGTATACTTTAAAGGAATAAGAAGTTAAATATTTCTTAATAAATATATAAACAATATGTTGCACATTTGAAAGCTGAATGGTTGTTATTTAATTCAACTAAACAATTATTAAGCGTTTCCTACAGTGATAGACTGCCAACTAGAAAGGACCTAAAAGGTTATCTATATAACACACTCATTTTACCATTGAAGAAACTGATCCTAGAAAGAACTGGCAAAGAAAATCAGTAATGGAATAGGATTCAAAACCAGATCTTGTGACACCAGATTTAGTAAGGATTCTGCTCCACCATAATATTCCTTTTCTATGCTTAAAGCGCTTGGTTTGATTTTGAGAATAGTTAGGTTTGAACTGACAAATGTTAAACAATCAAAATGAAGGTGGAGGAAGAGAATTTAATGAACTCTTAGATTATATCTAACATAACCATTTTCTCCATCACTTTCTCAATTCTAGACAAGCTGTAAAATAATAAATCAAGCCCTCACTTGTAGACTTTGCCACTTTCCAAGGAATAAATGCTCACATTGAAAACTTAGCAATTGCCCCAGTGAGTGGTTTGAATTAGCTCCAGCATACCCTTTGGAATGCAGATGCAACAGGGGTTTGGTATGTATCCAAAATACCCATAATAAAAGGACCTACAAAGGAGATGCCAGGGATCTCATTCTGAGACTGGAGGATTTTTGCATGTTTAGACATTTTGTGTTGACTTACCATGTGGGAAAGAGCAGCTTCCCCTTCCCCTGCCCCACCCATTGGCTGTGTAGCAGAATGTATCTACCTGATAGGCACTATTTGTCTCTTTCCAGAAGCATCTAGGGGTAAAGGAATTATTCACTCACTGAAGAATACTATGCTGGGCCACCTTTCTCTCCTTTTAAGCTTTATGGTTCCAAGAAATAGACTTGCAGTTTGGGTCTTCTTTTCTTTGTGTTTTTCAGATTTCTAGGCATGCAGACTGGAGTCCAGCACTTATAATAAAATCCATGGGAATCTTGGAGCCCACGATTCCAGGACTGAAGTTGCATCCACAGCAGAAGGGAGATCCTAGGAAGCACATTTTGGGATTTGGAATTTGGTAGAACTTATTTTATATTGGAACTAAATTAAGCTGTGAACCTAATCCCATGAGGCAGTGGGGGGAGACTCTAAAGGAAAAATTATTTTAATTTTGCTTGTATTTATAACTATAAAGTAAATATTTCTCCATAAAAGTCAGTCTTACTGTTAAATAGTTAAATGGATCTGTGGTGTCGATTCATTCCTAAATTGAGAAAACACAATCAGTGAAGGTTTCACTGAATAGCAGAGATATAAGACCCCCAGACTTCCAAAAGTACTAGAGAACTCTGGGGAAGTGGTGGAAATGTAATGCATCTAGCCCTCAGAGGGACCAAAACATCACAGTAAAACAAGTATGAACAGGAACAATTCAATATTAGATTCTAAGATCTAGTTAGGGGACTGCACAAGAGCACAGATTAATATTATACAAACTAGAATTTAATTTGACAGAATGAAATTCAAATCCTAGAGATATCCAGAACTTATGTCAACCTCCTTTCAAAATTGAAAATTATTAAATAAGAAATTCTAAAACTTTTTGATCACAGGGATGGAATATTAATAGAGCTGTTCCTACTCCCAATATTATAACTTTCTTATGGACCCCATTGAACAGCAGGCTCACTCTGCATACCTGGCCCCACCCCAATATCCTAACTTCTTTATATATGCTTCACGGCTCACTAGAACAAGTATGTCCATGAACTCATATTCCTCACAGAAACAGCAGGCGTGTCCATGTGATGAGCTCTCAGACATTGTCTCTAGGTAACCACTGCCCCCAGAACCATTTATCATATTTCTCACAAAAACAAGTGTGTCCATGAACTCAACCTCAACCATATTATGCATCTTGACCAAACAAGACCACAATAACTAGCCGATCAGAATAAAGCACCACCAGGATATAGAGCAGGATGTTTGACCACCAAACCATAGAAGGGGCCCACCCTAAGATAGTACTGAAATAATAGTAAAGAACTGACCTAGACTGAACTTATAACATAGAGATTCTTATTATACCAAATGGATTTATTTGTATGCAGTTCCATTGAGGCTGGGACCCTTCCTCCATTATCTAATAATTACCTAATAATCACTTAACCAATTCCTCCTGCTTTTTTAATATTAATTATATTCCTATATTCCATGTAAATTTTGATTGTATATTCATCATCATATATTCTATAAAATTCTATATCTTGCCTTAGTGCAGTTGTTAATTCCTCTAAGGAACTTAGCTGCTCACCAGAGCATGAAAGTACAAAGCCATAATAAATCTTTCTAACAGGTTTGGAATCAACCTCAGTGTTTGAAATTCCTTAGATATATCCCACCACAATTCTACCCAGCCTTCATCAACAGGACCAACTTACACTGTTAATAATTATGGAAGATGCTTGAAAGTTTTTTTTTTAATTCATGTAGGTTATACCTGTAGATATTTATTATGTCATCAACTAAAATATTTTCATATTATGATGAAAGAACTTTTGACCTCCTGGATTTGAATGAGAGTCTGAATGGGTCTCAGTGATCTCCCAGGGTCTGTGGACCACAGTTAACTACATAAACTAAATAAGTAAATAAGATTATTAAATAAGTAAAAGTTGTGAGACTGATGACTGTGAATCTTATTCCTCATACCAGTAAATTTATTTCACATTGTTTTGGTAAAAGGGATAAGAGAATGGAAGAAATCAATGGAATGACAAAATCAACAAACCAAAAAGGTCTGTAATTCCTGACTGAGCTAGTATTGAAATTAACATTTACATTAACTGCCTGTTAACAAGCTGAATGCTGAGTTCTTCAGCTCATTAGATGTCAGTTAGTAAGTCTTTTATCACTGTCTCATCAGCTTGCTGTTCAACAGCTCAATAGCAGATCTTCAATGAATTAATTATACTTGAAACCATTTTTACACATTTGAACATGCATAAGAAGATTCATAGTTTGGTATTATGCTGAGCTGAGAATACATTCTTCACTACCCCTTCTGTTCTTCTCTAAGAAATGTGTATAACTTGAGAAATTATGAATAATCATTTGTGAGAAGATATTGTATATATGCCTGCCTGTGGGGCAAAAGCAGGAGAATGAATGAGGTATCATAAAGGAAGTTGCTACAAGTTAAGTCTAGTCTATCTGAAACCTATGGCAAAGACTTCATCCATCTGGTGACTGTATTCATCAATCAATTACCAAAACTACTCTCAATAAAGAGATGAAGCTTAGATTTATGCCAAATTTGTTTGTAAGACTGACAGTTTTCTTTTTGATACAATTTATAGCAAACTATCTCTTTTTACTTGGGATAATAACCTGCTTCATTCTCAGAGGGCAAAGAAAATGATGCTTATGTGAATCCTACTCTAGCTTTAGCAGGCTGTCCTGCATTTATCCCCATTCTTTACATAATATGCTTAATGCTATGATTTATTTATGTTTATCAGTTCTTTTCTTAATACATAACTAAGAATAACCAATCCAATTTAAAAAGAATATAGAAAATCATATATTTGGCTATCTTTTATTTATAGGTTAAAATGCAGTGCTCCAATGAGACCATTATATGAATAGATGAGTATAGACTGATAACTCAGAAATAGAAAGAATACCTTATTGAATAAAACTGCTCTCAAGATGACCATCAGACTTTTAGTTAATCTCTTACAGAAACAAGCAGGAAGAAATATTCCCATCCTGAAATTAGACCACCATATACCTCTCTGGGCCTGCCCCAAAGCCAACTACTAACTCAAAAATCATTTTCAATCTCCCCAAAATCTTTTTCTCCCAAATAGTCCACTGCCCACAACTACCGTAATTAGGACATCAGTCAGGCAAGATAATCTTGCTCGTACATTGACGAAATTGAAATTCTAATATATGCCTTGATCATCCTCAAATAAGCCTGAATATTTCCCTTGATGTAAAATATTCCTACATCATACTTCCTACAGCCTATAAGAGTTCCTGAGCCCAAATCCAGGTCAAGAAGGCTCTCAGTAACCTTCCCTCTTCCCCATTTTTCTAGCCCACAAACAGCTACCATAATAATAAACTTTCCACATTTATACCTTAAGTTCTCATTCTTTTGTACCATTTATTAGAGATCTTAGAAAGAGGATCTCCTCTGAAGAATTTTATGAAATAGAAACAATGACAATTTAATTGATAACATAATATTCAAATTAAAATAAGCAACAAAAAATAATAGAAAATGGTGTTGTTGCAAAGAAAAATTCTGAATAAAAGTATTTTTAAACAAGGATTTTGAATGTTATGTAGTATAGTGGAAAGAATAAAGTCTTTGGAGTTGAAAGGCCTGAATTCAAATCTCCACTCTGATAACTATGTGTGATATCAAAAGATCACTTAACTTCCTTAGGTCTCAATTTTTCTCAAATGTCAAATGAGAAAATTAAAGTAGATGGTCAATGAAATCCCTTCTAGCTCTAGATATATGATCTTATGAATGTTGATGCTTGAGGAAAAGCAGACTTTATTACAGGAGTACAAAGTTATAGCTGGAGACATGGCAAATAAGTCTAAGAATGTGGACTTTCAAAGGTTTTAGATATTGATGATGCTAATTTTATATTGTATCTGCTTACTTTAAAATGTATATTTTTACTTTTCCTTGATACAAGTATTATTGTTAGGACTATTCTTACACTGAATAGTATTGATCAGGTTAGGAATTTTGGTTCACATATAATCTAAGAGAGAGAAAGAGAGAGAAGGAAGTTATATGAAAATAGAAAGAGGGAAGAAACACAATGACAAAGAGAGGGTGAGATAGCAAGAAGGGTTCCCTCCCCCAGGTGGAAAACCTGTATGTCTATATTATAACTATATTATGCCAATCTCTCTCTCTCTCTCTCTCTCTCTCTCTCTCTCTGTCTCTCCATACACACACACACACACACACACACACACACAAAGACACACACATATCGCATTATATATGCATATATACATATATTGTGTATGTGTATATATGGGTATGGATGTGTATGTGTGTGTGTGTATATAGTGTGTGTGTGTAAACATGTATGTATATATACACACACACAGAGACTGTGAGAGAGAGAAGACAAGAGGAGAGCATAACACATCACAACAATCTGACAACAAATTGGAGCCTGAATTAAAAAGGAGGAAAGGAACAGAATAGATTTCATTTGAGAAATTCCAGTGTTTTTATATTCTCCTAAGCTCCTTATACATTCACACATATATGCACGTGCACAATAGATTTTTTTTATAAATGCCAATATTCTCCTGTCATGTTCTATGGCCCTAAATCTTATGATACCACTATCTCTAAAGAATCAAAATTATGAGTGATCCAAAAAGTAGTGATTTGAGTACATGATTTTTAAACTTGATTTCATAGTCCCTTTAAGTTTTAGTTGGCCATATATGTATTTGAAAGGTCAAGAATGTAGCTTATTATGTAGAAGTAACCTTTATCCTTCAATGTAACTTTATCTCTGTCCATTTCCTTACCTATACTCATCTGTTTGGGACAAAAAGAGACTTGGAGTTGTAAAACTGGGAAACTTCAAACCTGAGAATTGCTTGGTAGTTAGTGAGCAAATAGCCCTTGCATAACCCTTGCCTAGGAATGGTCTAGGCTTCAGAGATTACAATTGGGAGTCATAGAGAATGTTCATCAATAAACTGTGATGAGATTCTGACAGAAAGATGAAAACCCCTATAACTGGAAGCTGAAATGAAAGGAAACACAATCTTGATCTTGAGATCAAGATACTGGTTTCTGAACTAAAATGTCTTTTGGTCCTAATCCAGGAGTATCAAACTCAAATAGAAAAGATTCCCTGCAAAATTTGCATTGACATTGAAGACCACAAATTATCATTATCTATACTGAATTGTATTTTTAAAATTTGTAATCATTCTCAATCATATTTTAATCGGTTTCTCAACCCCTCAGTTTTACTGAAGCATGCAGTCTACTGGTCAAGACCTCTGTAGAATCAAAAATACTTTCACCAGAGCATGGAATTCTCTAGACTAGAGGCCAAGAAAGCCAAAATTCTGAAGAGAACACGTCATTTTGTAAGGGGACAAAACATTGATATTGTTTTGTTTTTTTTTCCTGCAAAGCTGTTGTATATTCTGTGGCTAAAAGAGCACGACAGAGCCCACTCTTCTCATAAGTAGTCAAGTACTGTAGCTAAAATAAGGAATAGTAAATGGGGCATCATATACCTAATAAGGTCATTTCTGGCAAGATACATTAAAGATTATGCATATGACAAAATATAGCATACAGCAGACTATGAGTCTAGTACAACAGTAATAAGTAGATCACTATTCAGTAGTTTAGCACCTAAATGAGCAACATCTGGTGAAGGCTAAACATCTAGTGGCAATGAGTAAGAAGCAGGTTGATGATATAACCTGAAGACACCCAAGACACTGCAGTGAAGGCATAGTGAATTGTCTCTCCATATACATGCCCTGGTAATATATGTTCCATATGTTAATCCCCTCTTCCCAATTATATTTGTAGAAAGCGTTCCTCAGGTTTATGAAAAAATGCATTAGTGACACATTTTCTATTTTTCAGGGAGCAGATGAAACTACTCAGTGCAGCACTCAGTTACTTATTGTAGAGAAAACCCTGGAGAGTCAGGAGTATAGCCCAGAGACGAACGAAGATATAGCTAGCCTGGGCAATTCTCCTTAAAATGAAGGTTCTGGAAAGAACTAGACAATCAGAAGGAAGGTTGGGAGACCATCCTATTATGTAAAGTGCAAGGACTGAATGAGTTTCCAGGATAAAGTAGTTTGGGAAGCATGGTGGAGAAAGTCCGGAAGTCAGTACAGTCTGGAAAGGACCACTCCTAGCATTGGCCACTAGAGGGGAATCTAGAGCAGCTTGGCTATTATCTAAGAGAACGAGGCTACTACATGCAGAGAAAATCAGTACAATCAACCATTTGTATGTTCACAGTATCATAAGTAAAATGGAGTGTCTGTACTTTTATCAGCTTTTCAGGTAACGGGAAAGATTGATTAGAATATTGTAAACTTTTTTAAATGAAATAAATCTAATGCAAAATTACAAACACACTTCCCTTTTCACTTCAGCACACACACACACACACAAGCCACCAACTTTCTTTCATATAAAAGAAGTGAACATACAAAATAGAAATGAAACTCTCTTGAATATGAACACTATGCTCTATATTTTCTCATATGATACTTCAGTGCCTTTATCTATGATTTTTAAAAACATCTATCACCATGGTAACTAGTTCCTTTCAAAACCAACTATTTTAGTACAAACCAAACAAAGAGGTTAATAAAGGTTCCAGTTTACTGGAAGATACTTTAGTATTGGAACTCATAAAAACTACTATATTTCCTTGAACATATATATAATTGCAAATCAGATACAGAAATACAGGCTTTGTATTTTTTTTAAACCATTCAAGTACAACATTGATTAAAACTCCTTAGAATCTCAGTGTTTAGGAC
>JAQQSK010014214.1:0-11205 GCA_028658325.1 Potorous gilbertii | reverse complement strand
CAGGAACAATTTTCCCTCCTTTCTTTCTAGCCTTTCTACTCAGCACAATGCCTGCCACATAGAAAGCATGTATCATTTTTCTTTTGTAAAATTAATGTATTTATTTTTGGTTTTCAACATTCAGTTCCACAAGATTTTGAGTTCCAAATTTTCTTCCTATCTCTCCCCTCTACCCTCCCCAAGATAGCAGGCATTGTGATTACCAATTCCACTAATATGCCCTTACTTTTATCATACCCCTTCCTTCTCTTATTCCCACATTCTCTTTCCTTATAGGGCAAAATGGATTTCTATACACCATTGCCTGTATGTATTATTTTCCAGTTGCAGGTAAAAACAATTTTAGCATTCATTTTTTAAAACTGAGTTCCAACTTCCCTCCCTTCTTCCCTCTCCACCTACCCCCATTGAAATAGGTTATACATATATAGTCATGCAAAACACCTCCATAACAGCCACATTGTGAAAGGGAAACTATATTTCCCTCCATCCTATACTGTGACCCATATATTCTATTCTCTCTTTTTACTCTGTTCCTTCTCAAGAGTCTTTATTTATAATTACTCACTCTCTCCTTTTGCCCTCCCTTGGGTCATCTTCTCAACCATTTATCCTCTTCCCCTCTACCTCCCTATAGTGTATAGATTTTCATCCCAAATTGAGTGTGCATGTTAGTCCTTCCTTAAGACAAATCCAGTAAGAGTAAGGTTTATGCTTTCCCTCTCACCTCCCCTTTCTTTTCCTCAATTAAAAAGATTTTTTTTTGCTTCTCTTTTGTGAGAAGTGATTTACACCATTTTATTTCTTCCTTTCTCCTTTTTCCAATATATTCCTCACTCCACTTAATTTTATTTTTTTAGATATCACTTCATATTTAACTTACTCTGTGCCTTCTGTAAATATGTGTGTATGTGAGTATGTTTATATAAGCACATATATGTATATATTATACATGTATATAAAAATTATATAAGAATACATATATATATATATTCCCTCGCTAACACTGAGAAAAGTCTCAAGAGTTACAAATGTTATCTTTGTGTGTAGGAATGTAAAAAGTTCAGCTCTAGCAACGACCTTGTGATTTCTCTTTCTTGTTCATTTTTTCACGCTTCTCTTGGTTTTTGTGCTTTAAAGTGAAATTTTCTATTTAGCTCTGGTCTTCAAGAATGCTTGAAAATCCTCTATTTCAATGAATGAATAATTTTTCCCTTGAAGAATTATACTCAGTTTTGCTGGGTAGGCGATTCTTGGTTTTAATCCTAACTCCTTTGAACTGTGGAATACCATATTCCAAGCCTTCTTGTCCCTTCAGAAGAAGCGACTGGATCTTGTGTTAACTGATTGGATTTCCCCAATACTTGAATTGTTTCTTTTTTGTCAACTTGCAATATTTTCTCCTTCACCTGGTTGCTCTTGAAGTTTATTACAATATTCCTAAGAGTTTTCTTTTTGGAAGTGATTAGTGGATTCTTTCAATATCTATTTTACCCTTTGCTTCTAGAATACCAGGGAAGTTTTCCCTTATAATTTCTTGAAAGATTATATCTAGGCTCTTTTGTTGATAATGACTTTCAAGTAGTCCAATAATTTTTAAATTGTCTCTCCTAGATTTATTGTGCAGGTCAGTTATTCTCCAATCAGATTTTTCACGTTGTCTGCTATTTTTTTTTCATTTGTTTGGCTTTGTTTTATGATTTCTTGATTTTTCACAAAGTAATTATCTTCAATTTGCTTCATTCTAATCTTTAAGGAATTATTTTCTTCAGTGAGATTTTGGACCTTCTTTTCCATCTGGTCAATTCTAATTTTTATTCTTCTCATTCTTTTAATTTTTAATTCTTCTCTTCATTGCCTTTTTTTTTATCTCTTTTGACATTTGGGTTATTCTATTTTTAAGGTGTTATTTTCTTCAGCATTTTTGTGTGCCCTTTTTCAAGTGGCAGATTATTTTTTTCATTATTTTCTTGCATCACTCTCATTTCTCTTCCCAATTTTTCCTCCATTTCTCTTACATGATTTTCAAAATCCTTTTTGAGATCTTCCATGGCCTAACACAATTTTATATTTTTCTTGGTGCTACTGGACGTAGCACTTTGACTTTGTTGCTTTCTTCTGTTTCCATATCCTAGTATTCCTTGTCACCCACGATTCTGGAATCTATTTATTTTTCCAGGTTTTGCTCCTTTTCCCAGTCATTTACTTGACTTCTGAGCTCTTTATCAAGGTAGTTCTGTGTTTCCAGTGGGGGCGGCTTTGTTTTCAGTCTCAAAGTGCCCCCACAGTCCGCGAGAATAGAGTTCCTAGAGATCTTCTATCACCTCTGCCACTCTGAAACTGGGTCCCGACCACTCTCTCACATAGGTCCAATAGATGTTTTCCACAGACATTTCAATTCGTTCATTGCATTTTGGGGTTGTGAAATCTGGAAACTGACACAGGTGCCTAATATGCAGTTCCCCCTAGGTCTGTTCTGGTCCAGTCTGGGATGGAGTGCTCCATGTTGGACTGGGCTCTACTCCAGAGCCCAGTGGGGTGATACATATATCCCTTTGACCTTCCAAGTTGTTTTGGGGTGACTATTTGCTTCACTCCATAATTCTATGGATTCCACATCTCCATAACTTTTTTATGAGTCATTTTTACAGCTACTTGGCTTTGGTTTGAGTTGAGAGTTGTAGCAAATCTCTACTTTTCCTCTGCTATTTTTGACTCCATCCTCCATGGTAAACATTTATTAACTGTTTGTTAAATAACTAATTTGCTGCGATCTTAATCTTCATTATTCAGATATATTTTGCCTAATATGTGGTTTCTGAAAACAAACATATGCACACATATACAATGCATTTATAAACACGTGTCTATATGGAAATGTACATGCAGAAATCCACATGTACTCAATTCTACCAAAAATCACTACATGTATTGTTTATTCACAATTAATTCCCACTTTGACAAATCCTACGTTCTCTCACTTTTATCAATTGTTTTTGGGGCGTATGAAGTAAATTCATTGGAATTTATTGACTAGTGTAGCTCTTCAAACTTTCATATTGTTATTAACAGCTTGCAATTCATTTGATAATTGTTAGTTACATATAATATGTATTGTGTATACAGTGATATACACACATCCATATAACATATGTATGAAAAAATATACATTAGTGATGAGTTGGTAGTTGGTACAGGCTTTTGGGAAAACAATTTAGAATTAGACAAGTAAATGGAATAAAATAGCTATAATATTTCATCCAGGGATTCTCCTTC
Organism: Potorous gilbertii; assembly: GCA_028658325.1. Taxonomy (NCBI): domain Eukaryota; kingdom Metazoa; phylum Chordata; class Mammalia; order Diprotodontia; family Potoroidae; genus Potorous; species Potorous gilbertii. Next base: position 7,929 of record JAQQSK010014214.1, on the reverse strand, counting down.
TAGGTATATCATCCAAGCAGGTTATGGAAAATAAAAATAAGGAAAATATTTGGCAATTTTGCAAATGCAAACGATAGTAAATAAAACAGATGTCTAACCTTGGACCAATATCTAATCAATTGTAGTACATAAATGTAATTCGAATTTCCTTCAAAATATTAACATTATATAACATTGCTGTTGATGTGCTAGGCTTGAACAGAGGTTGATCTACTTTAAATTTCTGCCTCAGAGATCCTGTGGAAAAGTCCAATGATATAAAAACCAAGATATCAATAAAATTTATTTTTAAAATATTTCATATGTATAGTATATACTGTTTATATAATTTTTAAAGAATCGAAATAGATTTCAGAAAAGTTAAATGGGAACAAAAGGCTCTTGTGTGCTTCTCATCCTGAACTTTTTCCAACAGTGGTTATTTTCATTTTCTGTCATTTTTTCTTATATGATAGTCATTAAGTGTTACTTCAGCACAGTTTTAATTTGTATTTCCCTAACTAATAGTGATTTGAATCAAGTTTGTATGGTTGGTGATTGATTGAAATATTTCCTTTGAGTAGTGCCTATCTTTATCTTAATAGATCTTTTGGCTTGGGGAAGAACTGTCTTTCTTATATATTGTAATTCAATTCTTTTTTATGCTTATTTATTTTCAATTTTCAACATTCATTTGCAAAAAATTTTGAATTCCAAATATTCTCACCATCTCTCTTCTACCCCTACCCCATAATGCCTTGCATTCTGATTACCCCATCTCTCAATGTGCCCTTCCTTCTATTGCACCCTTCCCTTCCCTTCCCTTCCCTTCCATTCCCTTATCTCCTTCTTCTCTGTTTTCTTGTAGGGCAAGATAGATTTCTATACCTCATTACCTATATTTCTTATTTCCCAGTTGTTTACAAAAATAATTCCCAACATTCTTTCCTAATACTTTGAATTCCAACTTCTCTTCCTGCTTCCCTCCCCACCCAACCCCACTGAGAAGGCAAGAAAATCAATATAGGCTGTGTATATGTAGTTTTGAAAAGACTTTCATAATAGTCATGTTGTGTAAGACTAACTATGTTTTCCTCCATGCTATCCTGCCCCAACATTTATTCTATTCTTTTTTTGACCTTGTCTCTCCCCAGAAGTGTTTACTTATGATTACTCCCTTCTCCCATTGGCCTTCTCTTCTATCATCCCCCTCACTCCACTTGTCCCTTTCTCCCCTACCTTTCTGTAGTGCAAGATATACTTTCATATCAAACTGAGTGATCATGTCATTCCTTCTTTAAGTCAGATGTGAAGAGAGTAAGCTTCCTGTTTTCCCTCCCACCTCCTCCCTTTTCTCCTCTACTGAAAAAGTTTTTCTTCTCTCCTATATGAACAATAATTTGCCCGATTCTGTTTCTCCCTTTCTCCTTCTAATATATTCCTTTCTCAACCCTCAATTTTATTTTATTGTTTTTTTAGGAATAATCCCTTCCTATTAAACTCACCATGCTCTCTCTCACGCTCTCTCTCTCTCTCTCTCTCTCTCTCTCTCTCTCTCTCTCTCTCTCCATCTCCGTCTCTCTCTTTCTCTCTCTCTGTCTATACATATATGTATGTATATAATCCCTCCACCTACCCAAATACTGAGAAAATTCTCAAGAGTTACAAATATTATCTTTCCATGAAGGAATGTAAACAGTTCAGCTTTAGAAAGCCCTGAATTATTTCTCTTTCCTCTTTACCTTTTCATGCTTCCCTTGATTCTTGTGTTTGAAAGTCATATTTTCTATTGAGTCATGGTCTTTTCATCATAAATGCTTGAAAGTCCTCTGTATCATTGAATGACCATTTTTTTCCTGAAATATTATGCTCAATTTTGCTGGGTAGGTGATTCTTGGTTTTAATACCAGTTTCTGTGACTTCTGTAATATCATATGACAAGCACTTTGATTCCTTATTGTTAAAGTTTTCAGATCTTTCATTATCCTGATTGTATTTCCACAATACTCAAACTGTTTCACTCTGGCTACTTGGAATATTTTCTCCTTGACGTGGGAACTCTAGAATTTGGCTACAATATGCCTAGGAGTTTCTCTTTTCAGATCTCTTTCAGGAGATGGTTTGGGGATTCTTTCAATATTTATTTTGCCCCCTGGTTCTAGAATATCAAGACAATCTTCATTGATAATTTCATGAAAGATAATGTCTAGGCTTTTTTTGGGATCATGACTTTCAGGTAGTCAAACAATTTTTAAATTATCTCTCGTGGATCTATTTTATAGGACAGTTATTTTTCTCATGAGGTATTTCACATTTTCTGCTATTTTTCATTCCTTTGGCCTTGTTTTATAATTTCCTAAATTTTTATAAAGTCATTAGGCTTCATCTGTTTCATTCTAATCTTTAAGGAAGTATTTTCTTCAATGAGATTTTGGACCACCTTTTCCATCTAGACAATTCTGCTTTTTAAGGCATTTTTTTCTCCTCTTTGGCTTTTTAGATCCTTTTTGCCATTTGAATTCCTTTGACCTGAGAGCCTTTTTGAGGGCTCCTTCCACCAATAGTGTCCACCTGTTCTACCTAACTCTCACCAGTGACTCCAAGAAACTGCAGCATGCACAGCAGCCATATCCCAGTAAAACATCTTGGCATACAGGCCAAACTAAGGTGAGGGTAACCAAGTGTTACCAAAGCCATTGGTTAATTGGGGGGGTGGGTGGTAATCCACTCCAAGCATGTGGAGATGTCCTCTAGTGGAATGGGCAAATGAGAATAATTTGTTCCAAGGGCCACAAAGGCAGATGAAATAGGCAATGTTGAGTGCTTAGAGCTTGGTTAGACACTGACGACTGCATCCTGAGGAATTGCCAGCCATCTTCACTCTATCCTACCAGTGGACTATGATGATTCTGGAGGAGGGAGTGAGGCTGACGATTCCTTGCAACTGTGCCTCATTTAAATACAATTTATGGATGAATCAAAAGACATCACTATACCATTTCACTATTATGCCTCAAAGTCCTGTGGTGACAAGAAAATGATTAAGCATCAGATGTGCATTCACTGGTAGCTGGAGTCACAACCATCCATACAGGCAACTCAGACTGTTGGGTTGTTTCTAACTGGAAGCAACAGTGGGATCCTGTAGGCCCCTGGGTGTCTGAACAGCCTTTTAAGTATCATACTGCTCACTTGCAAGTGATAGGAAGGGGCTAGAAAATGTGCCCTAAAAACTGTGCTTATCCAACCCTGGCCTGACTAGAGGTGCACATAGAGAATCCCACTATGAGGTCTAAACACGCACACACACACACACACATACACACACACACACACAAATGTACACAATGTACGAAAATATCTGCAAACATGATTTCACCCTCCATTGGCACATGGAATGTGCACACACAAATAGAAAACACAAAATCCAGTATATATGAAAGAAGAGTTGCTCTTCTTGCAATAGAAATCAACAGGTATTGCATCCAAATAGCAGCCCTGCATGAAACAAGGTTGGCAAATGAAGGCCAGCATATTGAAGATGGAGCTGGATACACCTTTTTCTGGAGTGGGAGCAGTGAAGGGGAGCACTGTGAACTTGCATGGGTTTTGCAATCAAAACTAATCTAATCATGAACCTGGTATGTGTGTCAAAAGGAGTAAATTCTGTAATTTACATGAAAATGTGATTGCCACTAGCAGGAAACTGCCATGCCATCATCATCAGTGCCTATGTTCCTACCATGACAAATTCTGATGAAGTCAAAGAAAAATTTTATGAATAACTAGAGATCCTTTTCTTTAATGTGCCAAAAGAGAACAAGCTTATAATTCTGGGTGACTTCAATGGTAGAGTAGGCTCAGACTACCAGAGTTGGGAAGGAGTCCTAGGGAGGAATGGAGTGGAAACAACAACAGCAATGGTTATTTATTGCTGAACATTTATACATCCCATGATCTTCTCATCACCAACACTGTCTTCTGTTTACCTAAATGCAATAAAACCTCATCGATGCACACTCATAGCAAACATCGGAATCTAATGAACTACATAACTGTAAGGAGAAGAGTCAGACAGCATGTGAGAGTGATAAAGGCAGTGCTTGGTGCAGAGTGTTGGACTGACTTAACCTTTCCAAGCTAAATATTCGCATTCATCAAAAACACTGACCCCAAGGCAAAATGTATACCAGAAGAACTAATGACCACAACTTAGAACTGTTCTTTGAGGGTGAACAGTTTGTTACTAACTTTGAGGGAAACTTAGAGCCAACACACAGTTGGCAACAGTGGAACAGAAAAGGAGTGGGCAGTTTCAGAGATTTGGTGTACATCATTGTATTTGTTCATCTGAGTCAGAACACATACAAACACCAAGATTGGTTTGATGAAAATTATGGGAAAATTCAGAAGCTTCTAAATGAAAAAGGAGAACCCCAAAGGATTTGCCAATTGGATAGTTCATTCACCTCTTATAAGGCAGCATTTAATTCCATTAAAAGAAAAATACAAGCAAAGTTTAGAGAGATGCAGGACTCCTGGCTAAGAAAGATGGCAGATGAAATTAAGCTTTATGGTGATAGTAACAATTCAAAGCACTTTTATGATTCTCTGAAAGTTATTTATGGACCATAAAACTGTGATGCATAGCAACTAATCAGTGCCAGTGGAGCCACATTGATTAACGATAAGGACATGACCCTAGAGAGATGGGCTGAACACTTTCATAGTGTTCTCAACAAACCATTATCAGTCAATAGTGAGACCATTGTCTGTTTACCTCAGGTTGAAGTCAATCCCTTCTTAACTGAGGTTCCAACAGAAGAAGAGGTTTTCAGAATAATTAGAGTCCTTTCATGTGGTAAGGACCTGGAGTTGATTCTATTCTATTTGAGATTTACAAGGTAGGGGGGACATTGCTCATACAAAAGCTGACTGAAATTTTCTAGGTTATATGGCAAAAGGAGGTTAGCTTCCCGGATTTCAAGGATGTCTTCATTGTTCATCTCTATAAAGGCAAAGGGAATAGATTGTCCTGCACCAGTAACAGGAGGCTCTCTCTCTTAGTCATTGCTGCAAAATTCTTGCTACAGTCCTCCTTAATAGTTTGATACTTCACCTGGAAGATGGTCATATACTTGAGAGCCAGTATGGCCACAGAAAAGGCTGAGAAACACTCCATATGGTGTTTGGGCATCACAACTCCAGAAGAAATGCCAGGAGCAGAACAGAGGTTTGTACACAACGTTTGTAGATCTGACCAAAACCTCTGATACTGATAGTCTTATAGGGCTTATAGAAAATTATGTCAAAATTTTGTTGCCTGGAGAAGTTCATAAATATCGTACATCAATTTAATGATGGCAGACTTGCCTAGGTCATGGATAATGGACCATGCTTTCGTGCCTTACCAGTCACCAATGGAGTGAAAAGTGTCTGTGTACTTGCTCTTTTGCTTTTCAGCATGATATTTTCAGCCATGTTGACAGATGCTTTCAATGAGGATGAACATGGCATCAAGGTCAACTACTGTATTGACGGTAAGTTCTTCAATTTGAAAATACCACAGGTCAAGGGCAAAGTGCAGGGAGTGCTGGTGCATGATTTCCTGTTTGGGGATGATTGTGCACTCAGTGCAGCCTCTGAAGCTGAGATGCAACAAAGTATGGATCGATTCTATGCTGCCTGGAATTCCTGGTTCTGGGATCCAAGATGGCAGAGTGATAGGTAATTGCTATCTAACTTTCCTTGTTGACTTTGATGAGCCCAGAGAATATATCCCCAGGAAACACCCTAGAAGAGGGGGAGCAGAAGGAGGAGTAAACAGACTCTCAGTCTGTGAGGATATAAAGATAGCTACACAGGGTTCCTCTTGCTGTGAGTTAAGTGCAGGATGAGAGCTGTCCCAGACAGCCCCACCTTAAGAAACTGGGAGAAGATCCTGAGCCTCAGGGGTGTAAAGCCAGCAGTTATCAACACCAGGCCTCCAAGCTAATGAATCAACGATACAACAAGAATCAGTCAAACAGAATCTAAAAAATAAAAAGATAGTAGAAAATGTAAAATATTTAATTAGAGAAACAACTGACTAGGAAAATAGATTCAGGAGAGAAAATCTAAGGATTTTTGGTCTCGCAGAACTTCATGATTAAAAAAAACTAGGAAAATATTATCCAAGAATCATCAAGAAAAATTGCCCAGAAGTCCTAGATCCAGATGGGCATCCCCTTGATTTCCAGTTTCTGACCATTACAGAGAGAGCTGCCATAAATATTGTTGTACATATGGGACCCTTTCAGCAAAATGGGAGAAGATCCTAAGACTCAGAGAGGGGAAGGCAAAAATTGTCAATACTAGGACACAGGCAAGCTAGCTGCAGGGAAACTTCAGGGAAATACATAAAACCTCACCTGGTCTTTGCTTTCCAACAGCAGTCAGCTCAGCACCAGGCAAGCTGCAGCATTATGGCTTCTAGCTGAAAGAATCAGAGGCCACAGAACACAAAGCCTCAAGTTTTAGGCACAAGAACTGTGGGACAGAGGCCCCTATACACCAGACAACAGAGATCTATCTTAAAAGCCAGGAAAAGGGTGATTATCATGAGCAAGAAGCAAAGCAGAAAAGAAAAGATCATAGAATCTTTCTATGGGAACAAGGACCAAAAGAAAAATACCAAGAGGTCAGCATTCAGACTGTACTCCCATCTGAAATTTCAGAAAGGAGTATGAACTGGTGTGAAGGGCAAAGAGCCTTCTTGGAAGAGGTCAAGGAGAACCTAAAAAGCCAAATAAGAGAAGTAGAAGAAAAAACTTACCAATCACTTTAAAAATATGAAAAAAAGGAATCTTAGAAGAATTTACAAGAATAATTGGACAAATGGAAAAGGAAGCACAAAATCTAAGTGGAGAAAATAACTCCTTAAAAGGAAAAACTGGGCGGATGGAAAAGGAGATGCAAAAGTTAACTGAAGAAAACAATTTGATTAAAATTACAATGGGAGGTGAAGGAGCCAAGATGGCAGAGTAGAAAGATTCACATATGCTAGCTCCAAACCCAAAGCCCATTTCCTGTAATAAGAACTCACAACAAATTCTGGAGTAGTGGAAGCTGCGCAGCAACAGAGTGAAGGAGATTTCTGTTCCAGAGAGTCTGAAAAACCAACCTGAAAGGTCCATCACACACCAGGCCAGAGCAGAGCCTAGTCCTTCCCTGGCCACGCAATCCCAAGACAGCTGATCTGAGGAGGCTTCAGGGATGGAATCTCCGGTGGCCGTGAAGGTCCCTCAACCCACAGGCACAAAGATCAGTGAGAGAGATTTCTGGGCTGGCAAAGAGGGGAGTGGGGTGTCTCTATAACTCAGGAACCCACGGGAAGCAGCGGCAAAGGCAGCAGGCTGCCAGAGGCTCCCAGAGCAGGCAAGAGCTCGCGTCTGTTATTGAAGGTTTCCCAAAAAACCCCCTGAGGGAATTGAGCCTGGGAGGCAGCCCACCTGAGCAACAGAACTTAAGCTCACAATGAATAGCAGCCACACCTGTCACTGAAAGCCCTCAGGCTGGGGAGTAGCATTTGAATCTCAGACCACAAGCACTAGCTGGATGGATCTAGGTGGGGGGTGGAGAGGAATCTCAGAAGTCAAGGAACTGGCTGGGAAAATGCCCAGAAAAGGGGGAAAAAAAATAAGACCAGAGAAGGTTACTTTCGTGGTGACCAGATGTTTCCTCCTTTCCTTTCTGATGAGGAAGAACAATGCTTACCATCAGGGAAAGACATAGGAGTCAAGGCCTCTGTATCCCAAACATCTGAAAGATATCCAATGGGCTCAGGCCATGGAAAAGCTCAAAAGGGATTTTGAAAATCAAGTTAGACAGGTAGAGGAAAAACTGGGAAAAGAAATGAGAGTGATGCAAGAAAAGCATAAAAAACGGGTCAATACCTTGATAAAGGAGACC
>JAQQSK010014213.1:0-11206 GCA_028658325.1 Potorous gilbertii | reverse complement strand
TAGGTTATGTTCTTTTTAATTATATCAAATGCCAGGAAGCTCACTAGCTCTTAGAGTAATGCCAGTCCCTTGTTAGAAGGCTCTGATAGTGAGGAAACTATTTCTTAGATTGAGTTGAAAAGTGGTTCCTTGTAAGCTCCATCCATAGGTTCTAGTTTTGACTTCTGTAACAATACAGAACAAGCCTGGTCTCTTTATTTCATGACAGGCCTTCAAATATTTGAAGGTAGCCACTACCATTTGTGATCCAAATAACCAAAACTCTTCTTCCTTGCATGTACCAAGTCATGATGGGGAACTTGTGGTATAATGTAGATTATTTATCTTTATGAACATCTATGGATATGGATCATCATTTTATATTTTAAACATTGGTTTTGGGCAGATGGGAAAATGTACTTATTTGTGTGATAAATCACCCACATACACGTGCTTCAGTCCCTTTACAAAGTAGTAGATAGGAATGCCTGTATTGCCAGGATTCTTCAGTCAATATTCAAATACTTACACAATCTCATACCATCCTATCTCTTATCAACCTTATTTCATACTACTTTTCTCTACTTACTTTATGTTCCAGTCAAACTGGAACTACCATCCATTCCCTAAGCATAGCTTGAACATTCTCATACTGTTTTCCATGGCTGGGATTTATTCACTTTCTCCCTCCCTTTCTCTCTTTCCCTTTCCTATTCCTTTTTTTTCCCATTTCCCTGTCAAATTCCTTTCTTTATGATTAATATTAACTTTAACATGATCTTATATTGAATACTATAGCAGACATAACATCAATGAATGAAGAGGGTAATAGGAAACATTGTTAAGCCAGTACCTCCATTAATCTAGGAGTAATATGTAGAAGACAGGAAGATCCTACTAAGAGTGAAAAACAAAACAAAGAAAAAACTTTAAGCAGGTACCATAATGTCCCACATATCCTGGAGTTTGAAATATCATTGATTTATATAACTAGTCAGTAGCATTGCATATTATATCTTAAATCTCAAAAGCTACTACTTTTCTATACTAGTTGACAAGATCATTCTTTGTGTAATATCCTAAAATAAAGACATTTCAGGTTATATAAACTGCCTCCAGATTTCACCACTTATGTGCAGATTTCAAGGAAGTGTAATTTATTCTCCCTGTCAAATTCTTACCATACATTAAAGCCCAACTCAAATACATTCAACACCATAAGGCCTTCCTGGATGTCCCCCAGAATGATAATGGCTTTCTTTATTGGATCTCACAAAACCTTTCATTTTATGCCTTTACAAAGGCATCATATAATATTCTACATTATAATTATCCATGTCTGATTTCACTTTTCTCTTTTACTATGAGCTCCATAAGGACAGGGACTGTGTCTCACATAATTGGTGCTCACATAACGCTTCTTCTTCAGTACCAAGTATAACACTCTTGTATGTTTTTAACTGGAAGAGACTGTAGGCCTCATCTAGTCTAATCCCCTCCTTTTAAGGACAAATAAATTTAAGGTCATAAAAGTGAAATGACTTGTAGGATTCAGTGGAATTTGTTGAAAGGGGAAAGGTGACAAGGAAAGAGGGCTCAGGTGTGGCAGAGTTGGAAATGTTATAGAGTGGAATAGGTGGAGGTGGTAGGCAGGGTGAATGGGAACCTGAAACAGTAGGATTATTAGCATAGGCTGTCATAGGGCTTAGGAAATGGGGAAATTTGATAGTCTTCTCCATTCCTATATTCCTTCTGCTGATGGGTTTGGGTTCCAGGTTTTACTATAATTTTAAAAAATCTAGAATTTATGTATGCAACCTTCTGAATATTAATGATGAGGAACCACAAAATACATCATGATCACAACTTTTCAATAACAGATAGAACATTTAAAAATAATAAGTGAAATTTAGCACATAAGACAAGACAGATTAATAATATTTTAAAAGATTTTTCTGACACTGGCAATATTTTATAAATAGTACCAAGTGACATCTGTGTTCAGAGGAAAAAAGACAGTCTCTACATTTGCTAGATCTTCAGACTCTAAAAACAGGCATAGTTAGTACCAAAGTACAATACACAAAACCTGCTACAACAATTATTTTCTTATATATGCAATAAAGATGATGATATCTTAAACACATGGGGCTCCATCAAGTAGTTGCTATTTGTGAATAAAGTATTCCTAAGGAAACTCATATTGTAAATTAATTTGGATTTCTATTTCTCTCAGACCCAGAATTTCATGAAAGTGGAAATTTGGGGGGAAAACATCAAAGGGTGGGAGTGGTACAGGAAATTGGCCAAGAAAATTCTTGCATTGAATGTTATTATGAAGGGATGCTGGACAAAACACTTGTTTGATATTAAAATCACTTAAAATTCAGGAATAATTAAATTAGATAATATATTCATAAAGCACTTTCTTCAGTTATGAACCATTCTTCTACCCCCAACACTATATATGCATACATACATCCATATATATAATACAGTACATATATATATACATGCACACATACATGTATGAGATACCCACATGTATCTTATTCCAAATTTTTAGTCCATTTTGATTATATACAATTAAAAGGATTTTGCACAAAGAAGTCTAACATCATAAAAATTAGAAGGGAAACAGATAATTTGGGAAAAATCTTTGCAATAAATTCTCAAAGTCTCCTATCTGAGACACATAAGAGGAGTTATTCTCCAACACATAAATGGTCAAAGGATACAAAGAGATAGTTTTAAAAATAAGAAATTCAAGGTATCAACCATCATATAAAAATACTCTAAATCAAGTAATGGTAAACTGTGTCCACAGGATCAAGTCTGGCCAACTGCCTGTTTTTGTATAGGAGAGCTGAAAATGATTTTTATATTTTTAAAATACATTAACATTTTATAATTGTAAAAATTATTCATAGCTCACTAGGACAAAAAGCAGGCTAAGGTCTAGACATCTGTTCTGAATAATTAATAATTAGAGAAATACAAATTAAAGTAACTTTGAAGTCCCCCATCATAGCCATTATAATGGTAAAGATGACAAAAGAGGAAAATGACAAATATTGTGGGGGTTGCAGTAAAAACAAGTACACAGTTGGTGAAATTATGAATTGGATGAATAATTTTCGAAAAGAATTTGGAACTATGTCCAAAAAGTCACCAAATTGTGCATGCACTTTGAGCCACCTATGTTACTCTTTAGCCTAGGTATCAAAGAAATAAAAAAATTGTATGTATGTATATGTGTGCGTGTATATATATATATATATATATATATATATATATATATATATATACGCACACATATGTATATATATATATATATATATATGCATATGTTGGTCAAAATGGTCAAATAAGCTGTGATATATTAATGCCATGGAATATTATTGTGCTATAAGAAATACTGAAATAAAAATATTCAAAGAAAACTGGCAAGCAATTTATGAACTGATGTAAAGGGATATAAGCAGAACTAGGAGAGTAATTTATACAATGATAAGAGTATAGAGAAAAATAATTTCAAGACTTTATAACTTCCAACAAGTCAATGATAAACTATGAGACCAATAGTGAATGAAAAAAAAACAACAACATAGTTTTCCCCTCCTGATAAACAGGAGATAAATTTAAAATTCAGAATGAGTCAGATTTCTGGACAAGGTTAATGTGGGAATTTTTGGGGGGATCATGTATATATTGGAGCTTTTTTGGTTTTGTTTTATTCATTGATTTGTAGAATTTGTTCAATGATGGTATAGAAGAGAGGACAAATTAATAAATGCTTCCTAATAAATATAAATACACAATAATGAAAATAATAATCTATTAAAATAAGTTTGCCATGACCAGGCACAGTCAATTATGTGGAACTAGTTTCCCTTTCTTCATTCTCCATCCCATCTTTCCCTGAATTTAATGGTGATTTATTGTCTATATCCATAGTTTTATTGTATTATTTCCTAATGTATGGTATTAAAGCTTTTTAAAAAAATTGTCATGCTTTTCTGGGAGATCAAGGATTCCTAGATTATCTGTGCATATTTCACCTTTGAGGTCAGTTGTTTTATCTTCTATGGAATTGGTGCTTTTTTTGTCTGTCAACAAATATTTTATTAAGTGACCAGTCACTTTTCTAAGTGTGGAGCATATGATGAAAGGAGAAATAGAAAGTCCTTTCCTTCAAAGAAAAGTAATATAAACTGCTAGTGTATATAAAATAAATAGAGAATAGTTAATGGGATCATACTTATACTTCAGAAAAATAACTCTGGGAACATTTGGAAAAGTGAATTAGAGAGGGGACATATGGGTTTGATAGTTGAAGGCATATGAGAGATGTTGTGAACGTAGAAATGATAAGGCTGGGCAACAGATTGTATATGTTGGATGAGTATGAGTGGAAAGTCAAGTATGATACCTAAGTTGTGAGTCTGGGTGTGTGTTCTTTTATTGTGTTTCTTATCTGACAAATTTTCTTCCACTTCTGTTTCTGTGCTTCAAATCTGTCATTTTCTTTTTCAGCATTTCTAATAGCTTGAAGATAATATCCTTCATGTGTCCTAAATTGTGCATTCTATTATTTGTATATTTGAATTCTTCCATCGAGAATTCCATTGACCTAATTCCGTGAGAAAGACTGGTGATTTCTTGGGACAGTTGTACATCTGCATTTCTCTTTCAAAACATTCTGGAGGCTCTTGATGTTGTTGCTTCATGATCTTTGTGAAGTCTGTAGAATGTACTTTTCTATTGGAGAATTTTGATTCACTTTTCTTCATCTTGTAAAACTTGTTAATTGCATAATGTCATTAATTTCTAATACTACATGCTTAGATTATGAAAAACATAAAAACAAGAAAGGAAACATTGTTTTTCTTGCTCAGAAAAGTTATCTCTTTTTAAATCTAAACTCCTATGAGATTATTAGAGCAAATGATGTCATCAGAGCTTAAATATGATGAATTTATTTGGAGTTTATGCACTGTTAAATTTCAAAGTAAAAAAATTCATGTCTTACAAGCTGTGGGGGTAGTTAAAGAGGTATGATCACCTAAATGAAGAAGTAGCTTTATAGATAAGTATATCAACTAGAATTCATGAAACTTACTTTCCACAAAGGAAATTTCAACTAATCAAACTACTTTTATGTTGCTCAACTTTTAAATGTTGAGCAAATTACAACCTGTCTCAGTCTCAGTTACTCCATATGCAATTTGAGGGTATAAGTTCTAAAATGTCTCTTTAGTTTTAACTGTCTATAAAAGCACAGGCTATATTGCTATTTTGGTTTCAAATGTTTATGTCTTAATGCCAGAAAGGCTTTTATATGCAACAGTAGTAGAAAACCTGATTGATAATCCTTGTCAACTTGACTTAGGAAGATAGATTTCTGAGTTTATTTTAGCTTTAAAGAAAGAACTTACTTAATCAGTTAGCTTTGAGGTATCTTTCAAAGGAGATAAAAAACATAGTTTCTAGGCTTCATTTAAAAAATTGGAATTATAGGCACATGAGGGCTGGTGTAAGGAAATTTATCGATTCTGTTATTGCCTTTTGGCAAGCAGCTCTAACCACATTAATACTTCTGTCTGGAAGTGAACTCACTCTCCCCTGAATTTCTTTAGTATTTTTTGTCTGCCACTTATATGGCAATTTTGTTAAAAAATATGTAGTATATTTTTTTCCTGTAATGGTTAACCTCTAACTAGATTATCATGACTAAATTGTTAGCTTCTTGATGACAAAGACCCTATGTTATGTATTATATAAGCCCCATAGAATACAGCACAGTGACTTATATGCACCAGGACAAAACAATTAATCAACTTTTATTAAGCACTACTATGTGCCAGGCACTGTACTAAGCGTTAGGGATACAAAAAGAGGCAAAAGACAGTCCTGTCCTCAAGGAGCTCACAATCTAATGAGGAAGACAACATTCAAACAAATATATACAAACAAGCTACATAGAGAATAAGTAGAGATTGATAGAAGAAAGTTAGAAGAACCAAAAGGGACTGGGAAAAGCTTCCTTTGAAAGATGAGATTTTTACTGAGACTTGAAGTCAGAGAAGTCAGAAATGGAGTTGAAGAGAGATGATGTTTCAGGCATGGGGGACAGATAAAACATTTCTAGACATTTGCTTAAAGCTGAGAGATGATGTATCTTGTGAGATGGAGGATGAAAGAATACATGTTGAGAAATAAGAGCATTGGGAAGGTAGGAGGGAATTATATGATGAAGGATTTGGGATACTAAACAGAGGATTTTTAAAATTTGAATCTTGAAGAAATAAGTAGCTTCTGGAGTTTACTGAAAGGGGGAATGGAAGTATCATGGTCAGACTCGTGTTTTAGGAAAAGCACTTTGGCAGCTGAAGGGAGATGGATTGGAGCGGGAAGAGACTTGAGCTAGGCAGACCCACTAGCAGGCTTTCATAGTGATTAAAGCCTGCACCAGAGTGGTGGCATTATCAGAGAAGAGTAGGGAGCATATTTGAGACATGTCACAAAGGTGAGATTGACAAGTCTTAGCAACAGATTATATATGGGAAGTAAGAGATAAGGAGGAGTTGAAGATGGTTCCTTGGTTGCAAGCCCAAGGAATGGTGTTGCTTCTACAGCAATAGGAAAAGTGTACCAGGGATGGGGTGGGGCTGGCCAGCACAGTTTGGGGAACACATTATTTCTGTTTTAGAGCTGTTGAGTTTAAGATGCCTACTGGGTATTAGTTTGAGATGTTTGAAAGTCAGTTGGAGATGAGTATAGAAGCCAAAAGAGAAATGGGTACATATGATTTGTGAATCATAAACAAAGAGGTACTAATTAAACTCCATCAATAAATCATCAATAAATATTTGGTGAATAAATAAATGGCTAAATTATGCTAATTGAGAAGCAGTGGCTAAGAAATTGACTTTGAAATCAGGAAGCCCTATTTTCAAGTCCCATTTCTTATATATACTAGCTATTTGATGCAGTTGAATGCCCTAGGAGAACCTCTAAAATTTCAAATTTCAGAACTGACTGTATTTCAATTCCTATTTACAGAAGGAGTTGAATCACCAGGAATACTCTCACCAATAAAATAACAAATGAACACATCCTCCCCAACAAAATGATCCCTTTAAATGGGGAACTGAAATCTATAAGAACAAGAACCAACCTCCAATAGATACATTCAAATGATATGAATAATTTTTTAAAAAAAGAAATTGAATATTTCAACAACCATTAAAAAATTTCCAAACCACCAATAATTAGATAAACACAAAATAAAACGACTGTGAGGTTTTGCCTCCCACTCATAAAATTGGCAACAATGACAAAAGATGGAAAGAGTCAATTTTGGAGGTGTTGTGGGAGGATAGTAACATTTATATGCCTTAGGTGGAGCTATGAAAGCAGCTTGGAATTTAAAAGAAAAATCACTACATTTTGACTTAGCAATCCTGCTATAGGTATATATTCCCAACAGGATAAAGATAGAAAAAAAGGTCCTATACAAACCAAATATTTGTAGCAGTACATTTTGGTGGTGGCATTAACTGGAAACACAGTGAATACCTATCAAGTGCATGATGGCTGAACAGATTGTGGCATGTGAGTATTATTGTTCCCTAAGAAATGACAAAAGTGAGAAATTCATAAAAAAATGGGAAATATTTTTAACTAATGCAGGGGGGGAAAGCAAAATTGGGAGAACAATATACACAATGATTTTATTGCTATTATTGTACAGTCGTTTCTGTCATGTCCAACTCTTCAGGACCCCATTTGGGGTTTTCTGGGCAGAGATACTGGAGTGGTTTACCACTTCCTTCTTCACCTTATTTTATAGATTAGGAAACTGAGGCAAACACAGTTAAGTGACTATACATCCATTATTTCTATCTTTACTGAAGAGATCATTGTCATGGCTTTTATTATCTAATTTAAAACCTGGTTTGCAATTATAAGCCCTTTAGTTTTTGTAGACCCTTACCTCCATTTTTATTCCATCTATTGGGTAATATGGTTTTGCTACTAACTAGTCATATGACCTTCAGTAAATGGTCACACCTCTCTGAATCTGTTTTCGCATCTTTGGGCATAAACTCAGACATGGTTGACAATGACATATCTAAGACATAAAAATACTAAAAGTATAAAAAGGAAAAGAAGTTACATTAACTCCCTTACATTCCAGATTCCTTCTGTCTAGAACTTGGGAAACTGAAGGTCTAGACATATAGCAGGGACTAGATGACCTCAAAGATATCTCAGGTTCCTTCCAGTTCTAAAATTCTATGCATATGAATAATTTCCCCCTCTTCTTTCAGTAAAATGAAAGCAGTCCTTCTAAGTCATAAAAATTGTGTTTGTCCTTCGTTTCCAAAGAAGACAATGCCATCAGAGAAATGATGACATTACTTGCACTTGACTTTGTTTTGAGTGAAGGAGGGCTATGCAGGTCACTAGCCCTCACTTCTCCTCCAGGGCCATCTGAGTCCAGAGACCTGATATTCCTCAGGATGATGGGAGATGACCCAGGATGCACTGGGAGACTGTGGGCACTTTAGGCCAAGGTCTTTGCAGGCACTCACTTAGGGTGAGGCAATGTCCATTCGTTGAATAGATCTGTTTAAGACGTAGCCAGGGCATGTCCCCTTTAATGAGGTCAAGAAAGAAAGACATTAACAGCAACAGTTACTATTGATAATCACTCTCAAGCTAGGAGGGTCCAGAGGAGCCCTTGGGCAGGTTCCCAACGGAGTTCCAGTTTCAGAGTGCAGTGGTCATAAAAATTACAGGTTAGAGAAACCTATTTCTTCTCTTTCACTTTCTGATCAAACAGTGGGAAAATTCCATTTAAGGGAAAAATTATTTTTGTTCTAGACAGATAAGTACCATGGCTGCCAGTAGCGTAAGTTTCTTTGGTCAATCAAAACGTTTTGTTGAAAACTACATGCAGAGAGGAGAGTTATACCCTTGGCTACTCTGGCTGAAAGAATAAAAAACTGTATTACCTTGCTGTGGATATGCCATCAGCAACATTCATTGCCTCATACTTTGAAAATGTTAAGGATTTTTATGGAGAAGAGCTGAAGCTAAGTGTTTTGTAATCATTTCATAATTTCCCTTCACAACCATTCTCAAGAAAAGGTAGAAGTTTATTATTCCTATTTAAGAAATGAAAACCAGTAAAAAAACATTCATGCTGAGGACAGAAACAATAGGCATATTTCCTTGGTCCACTGGGTGGACTGCACTAGTGGTGATGAAATTAGAAGTCAAAATCTCTTCAGTTGTACTCAATGCTGGAAATTAGTTATAGACATAGAATTGCCATGGTTTTCTTCAAAATAGTTTGACAACAGGACATGTATAATATCTTGGTTTCCTCCACTGAATTATTTACAGTATTAACAAGAGTTTTGCCTCTAATCTTCCTTTTGGCATTTTTCTATGTATAGCTTGTAGTTTCAGCAAATGAATCAATCTAAAGGTTAGAAGCAACTCTGACAATCTATTATATGTAAAAATTGCATAAATAAGTTCACAAAAAGACTGGCTAATTTTCCTTCTAGAAACTTAAAATGCTTTGGAAAACCAGAGATCAAAGCCGGAAGAAGTAAACAGTCTGAAAAGAGCTAAGACAATTATGAAAATAAAATTAAACTAACATTTAGAACATATTTTTTTCCTCTCCTGTGAAATAGGGTCAAGCCAAAGTATTGTCCTTTAGGAGCTCTTACCATTTGACAACTTGCTCTCCACCTCCCTCTTCATAGAATGACAGCTTGACTCTAACATTAGCTCTTTCCTGACAATCTGTTGCTAGTAAATTGGGTCTGGACTTCTGGCTAGAGGGCAAGAGGTGTTCTGCCTACATTGTCAGTTGATGAAAAAAAGCATTTTCTTGCAACTGATAAGAAATGTTTTTAAAAAATCCTTTCCCTTTGGTTGTCAATCAGAAAGTCCTAGAATCCGTTTATACTGTGGAAAGCATATGGTTATTTAACAAAGAATTAATTACATTATACCAACAATTTTTCAGTAATGCTCTTAAACCAACTGAATGAAATTACTCTCTGGTATCCTTCAGTTTTTTGCTTATAATTGGCATTTAGAAATATAAATTAGACTTTCCAACTCACTGCTGTCCCAAACTGAGTCTACTTATCTTTCCTGCCCCTGACCTGGTTCTTCATTATGACTCCATTTTTACTGTCAGTTGCACCCCCATGTACTCTGCCTTCTAAATTCAAACCTAGGGTTATCTTTGACTCTCCTCTTTACCTTTTCTATCATATCTATTCAATTACAAAGTCCTGGTGATTTTAGCTCTACAACAAAGCTTGGAGGTAGGTGCTTTCATTATCCCCATTTTATAGTTGAGGAAACTGAAACAGAGGTTAAATGACTTGCCCAGGGACACACAGATAGTAGATGAACTGAGGTCTTTTGCACTCCAGGCCTGGTGCTCTATACTCCTTGCCCTCCAGTTGCCTTGTACCTAACAGGTGGATAACCTTTAATCTCTCCCTACTTCAATCTATGGTTCAAGCTATTGGCTGATTGAATTGTCTGATTAGTTTGTTTTTTTTAATTTTTATTTGGGCTTAGCGTAAACATTCAAAACACAATTATGCTCTCTTTAACTTATTGAGATGTATCAAAGGCTATAGAAATTGAAGATAAAAGATCCAATTGCATTGGATCCAATAGTCGGTGAAGTTGAGGAGACCGAGGATGTCCAAAATCCAATAGCAATCTACCCTCAAAAAAGTACGTTTTTCACTAGATCAGAAGAACAATGACCTTCCTTCTTGGGATTGTTCTTTTTTCCTTCAAAATTTAAATGTTGCAGCAGCCTCAGGACTGCTTGGGGCTGCATAGCTTGTCCCTCCTCTATTTGCAGCTAGAATTTTTATCGTCCCCACCCCATCCAACTAATATCAACTTTCTACTTGTTTTCTGCTCCTAGGATGTATCTCTAGGAATAATGAATGATTTTACCAAGTGTGGCTAACAACGCAATTCAAGTATGCCATCTTGGAGGACAAGGAAACTTCAGGTCCACGCTGCATAACATTATTGTTTTATTTAATAGTAATGCTGTTAGGACTCGGTGACTGAGCTCGAGCTTAGGTGGCCTGGAATCCCCGAGTAGCTGCTGCCACAGCAGCATCCTCACAACACTCTCGTCCTCTGTGACCCCCAGAGTGCC
>JAQQSK010014212.1:0-11206 GCA_028658325.1 Potorous gilbertii | reverse complement strand
TCAACAGCTCCCAGACTGGATGGTTTGTCGACATCTCAAACTCAGCATGCCCATAGCTGAACTCATATACACCCCCTTTCCAAACCACTTCTCTTGCTGCCTTCTCTATTTTGGTTGAGGGTGCCATGGTTCTTCTAGTCACTCAGGTTTGTAACCTTAGGGTCATTCTCCATTTGTCTTCCCCCTCACATCCAATTAGCTGCCAAAGCCCTTTGTTTTGACTTCTACCATCCCTTTGTCTTTATTGACAGTTACCATCCTAATGGGGACCCTCCTCAACTCTCCCTTACATTTTTGTAGTGGTCTCCTATTAGGTCTTCCTGCCTCCATCTCTCCCCTCTCCCCGTGCCCATCCATCTCCACACAGCTGCCAGACTGATATTCATCACTATCAATCCATTAACACTATTTAGCTTTTACAAAGGGATTAATAATAAAATATAACATGAAGTACAAAAATATTCTGCCTCCCTACTGAACGGAACATCCTCCCAACTGAACAGGGCACAATCTTGCATACCACTTCAATATCTGAGGAGAGGGGCCTCAAGCTTAAAGTGATTGTTACAAAACCCCCAAAGCACCTCTGAATGCAGCATAGCACATGAATGTTACTTGTTTATAGGTCACAGTGTGTCAGCTGCTGGGGAGATTCACTATTGGGCTGGGTTAAACTGTTTGCTCCAAAGGATGGCCCTGTCCTTGAAAGGGCACTCTCCACACTGGGAGGCTTGCAGCATCTTTTTCCCTTCACATTGACAGAGAACAGTTTGGTCAGTTGGTGGTTTTGCACCCCCAGATCTATGCCAGCATTCTTCACTGTGCAGTAAATAAACAAGAAATCATCGTATTGGCTAAGAAACAGAGGAATAGGTTAGGTACTCAAGACACAGTAGTCAATGAATATAGCAATCTACTGCTTGATAAACCCAAGGACCCCAGTTTCTGGGATAAGAACTCACTGCCTGACAAAAATTGCTGGGAAAATTAGGTAACAGTGTGGCGGAAACTGGGCATAGACCAATGTCTAACACCATACACAAGAATATAGTCCAAATGGATACATGATCTAGATATAAAGATTGATACTATAAACTAATTAGTGGAGCAAGGAATAGTGTATTTATCAGATTTATGGAGAATGGAAAATTTTTTGACTAAACAAGAGATACAAAACATTATGAAGTGCAAAATGGATAATTTTGATTATATTAAATTGAAAAGTTTTTCACAACCAAACCCAATGCAACCAAGATTAGGAGGGAAGCAGAAAACTGGGAATTTTTGCAGCTAGTGTCTGTGATAAAGACCTCATTTCTAAAATATATAGAGAACTGAGTCAAATGTACAAGAATATGAGCCATTCCCCAGTTGATAAATGGTAAAAGATATGAACAGGTAGTTTTCAGAGGAAGAAATTAAAGCTATCTATGGTCAAAAGGAAAAACGCTCTAAATCACTATTGATTAGAGAGATGCAAATCAAAACAACTATGAGATAGCAAATCACACCTATCATATTGGCTAACATGACAGTCAGGAAGATGATAAATGATGTGGGAGTGTGAACACTAATTCATTGTTGGCAGAGCTGTGAGTTGATCCAACCATCCTGGAGAGCAATTTCGAACTATGCCCAAAGGGCTACAAAAATGTGCATACCCTTTGACTCAGCAATATCGCTTCTAGGACTGTATCCCCAAGAGATCCTAAAAA
Source organism: Potorous gilbertii (assembly GCA_028658325.1). Taxonomy (NCBI): domain Eukaryota; kingdom Metazoa; phylum Chordata; class Mammalia; order Diprotodontia; family Potoroidae; genus Potorous; species Potorous gilbertii. The sequence goes on along the minus strand of JAQQSK010014212.1, from coordinate 9,491 downwards.
TGATAAAGGGTCCCACATGTACAAAAATATTTATAGCAAGCTCTCTTTGTGGTGGTCAAAAACTGGAAATCAAGGAGATGCCCATCAATTGGGGAATGGCTGAATAAATTGTGGTATATGAAGGTAATGAAATACTATTGTTCTATAAGAAACGAATAGGAAGACTTCAGCGAGACCTAGGAAGACTTATATGAACTGATGCTGAAAGGGGTAGAACCAGGAGAACTTTGTACACAACGACTACAGTATGTGAGGAATTTTTCTGGTAGACTTAGTACTGCATTGCATTTACTTAAAAAATTCCTAATGGTCTCTTGAGCCAAAATGCCTTCCACATCCAGAGAAAGAACTACAGAATTTGACTGCAGAATGAAGCATACCATTTTCTTTTGTATTTTGTTTTGTTTTATGATTTCTCCCATTCATTTTAATGCTTCTATGCAACGTAACTAGGGTGAAAATGTATTTAATAGGAATGCATATGTAGAACCTATATAAAATTGTATACTGTCTCAGGGAGGGAGTGGGGGGGTTAGGGTGGAAGGAGGGGGAAAAATCTATGATATATGGAAGTGATTGTAGTCCACTGAAAACGTAATTTTTTTTTTAAAAAAAGAGTTCTTTAACTGGGCCATTTCCCCCAAGGGCATCAGCTGTCAGAGCTTTTTTTTTTTAACCAACTGAGGATGTTAATCCTAGAGAACATGGAGGAGAGACATGAGAGCTGACTTCAGGTACTAGAAGAACTATTCTATGGGACAGTAAACATAATCTGGACACAGAACTGGAAGTAATGGGTGGAATTTACAAAAGGGAAAATGTAGGAATTCAGATAAAGGTTTCTGAAAATTAAAGATGTCCCAAAATGAAATGGACTGCCTTAGGGAAAACTGGGTTCTCTCCCCATCCCATCGGTCTTCAAGAATAGGCAGGATGCCTGCCTACTTATGAGGTGTTATAGTCAAGATCCCTTTTCTAGTATTATGTGAACTGAGGTCCCTTTCAATTCTAACTTCTGTGAAATAATCAAGTACCTATTATGTCCTTAGTACATATAGGTATATAATATATGATCCCTGAATTGAACTGAATGGGTAGGCTAGCTAATTTGAACAGGTACAGTGGTGGACTGGAAAGGATGCTGGATTTGGAATCAAGAGGACCTGGGTTCAGTTCTTCGCTCTACTATTCAGTAGGGGCAACTACAACAAGCAAATCATTGAACTACTTGGAAGGTTAGATAAATGGCCTCCAAGATTCCTTTCTGTTCTAAATCTATAATCCCTACACAGTTTAAAAAGCTTGGAATTCATGTTTTTGGCAATCATTCTGGCCCAACATGGGATGGGAATTCAGCAGGCATCGGTAGTGGTCATTGCCAGAGTGCAGCCACCTGTCCCTATCTGTGCTGAAGATCCATCACCAGGTGCATATATTAGACTCACCTTCCACACAATGCTCTCCCAGATCCAACTGTGAGCCCACAAACACACGCCAATGTTAAGTCAATGCCCAGCAAACAGGAGAGAAAAAACCCAGCCAGCACTGAGGTCAAGAACTTTGCCCACCAATGGCTACATGGTAAAGACAGAAACATAGCAGTGTTTTCTAAACATGAAGGAACGCCACAAAGATTTTAAAAAACAGAAGTTTATTGGTCTTTAAATGGCTCAAATTGCAAGTAAAAGAATTGGGTAATTGCATCAGCCTAAGACATAGGAGGTCTCTGTGTCCCTTGGCTTCATAGCACCTCAGTACCCACGATAAAGGTCTTGAAGCAAAGTCACAATGTTAGTGGTTAGGTTCCCTGGTTTGATAAGACTGAAAATGAATACACATGAAGATAGACTAGCATTCCTGGCCACGGTTACAACAGGAACTTTAATTCTGCACATGGTATAGCCTATGAAATGAGAGATGTACATACAAAATCCTTCAATGATATAGTTAACAGGACAAGCCAAATGCCATTTGTAAAGTCGAATCCCTAGGAAGTCTACTTTTGACAGCTGTAGGTACACACTTGCTAACTAAAATGCCTGAATACATTTTTGAACTGCTGGATATAGGTTTACAGGTGTAGAAAGAAAACCTTGTGTGCCACAGCCTCCCCTTCCCTTCCTCTCAGAGGTCCATACAATTCAGAGATTGGTCTATTATTTCTCCTCGAAGGGAGACCACAGAAGGCCCACCTGCCTTGGGGCAGTACTCTGATCTCAATGGTGTTCAGACTGGGGATGCAGATGCCAATAACAGGTTTCTGGAATGTTCATTTGCTTGCTTGATAGTAACTCCCAAGTATGAAAAGGTAGTGAGAATGCTCTGCATTAATGAACGCACTCAGACCACCAAGACATTTCACTCTAATATATAAATTCCAACATAACCATACTATGCTCCCCTAGTGAACATAAGCTTGGTAACTAACCAGTGGCAAGGAGGATCTTCCTCCAATAGGTGTCAGCATGAGGGGAGGATTTCTCACTGCGTCTGATTCCAGAGCCAGGCACACAAGTCAGACACTGAAGAGCAGCTCACAATTTACTCAAGGCTAATTTCTCAACCCCAACATAAGAATATCCCTCACATGAGGGACCTGGGATGTAGGTCTAGCTTATCTTTCATCATTCCGCATTGGCTTTCCTTTTCAAGCTTCCTTGATTAAATGTGATTGGCTCTGGATCCTGGTTTCCAAGAATCAGAGGATGGCACACATTTCAAATTCAGATGAGCAAAAGTAGATGAGCAGAGAGCTCCGCTACTTAGCAGAATCATTCACATAAACACTGGCCTCCTCCCACCCTCGTGCATGTCTACACTGGGCCCAAGAACTGGAGTCCCACAGATTTCCAGGTATTCAGACAGAATTGACTCAGAACAATACAGCAACCTGCTAGTTTTCAGATTTTAAATTAAGGCATTTTCAAACATCTCCCCATTCAAGTTGACACCCCTCCTTTCTCATAGTGAGTCCTCTCCAGGCATTACAGATTCATACAAATTACAGGCTCTCCCTGTAAATAGATGCAGAGACAGTTCTTTTCTTCTTGGTCATTTGTATCCCTCAGAACATCAAAAATCAGTTGGACATCCATTATTCTTTTAGCTACTGTGTTCACAATTATCATTTTCCAAGGCAGTAGATGAAGGCTTTTTAAATGATATAAAATTTATGCTTTACAAGAAACCACAGGAAGCTGTCTTTTCTCCCCTGCTCCCCCCTCAACCACCCCCACCCCACCCAATCTTTATTTTAACACTGCCCACAAGGCCCCCAGCCACGCACATGCATGCTCACTCGCTCACTCACTCTCCATTCAGGGGCTGTGATCATGGAGGTGATTATGAAATGGGCTGAACGGGGCTTCTTGCTGAAGTCACATGAATGTTTCTTTTCTCAGTGAGTGACTTTCAGTGCAGTCCCAATTCATGCTTTGAGTGATACATGACCATTTCCAAAATGTTAAAGTAATTTCAGTCATTTGAGCCCTCCATGGCAATGCTTATAAATTATATTTATTAGTGTGGTCAAGATAAGGAAGACGTCTGGGCCTGGATTATAAAATGCAGCATCTCTCTCTGATCCGCTTGGCCAGGCTTTTCCTCTTCTTCTTTCCATTCTTCTCTTTGCTGTCTTCCACCTTCCGGGCTCGAATTTCCCTCATTAAATCAAAAAATACCTACAACAACCAAACAAGATGCCTGTTAGAGGACTGGGCAAGAACGCTGTGACAGGTAGAGAGGGACAGACTAGGCCCAAGAACACGAGAGTTTGTCTGAGGAGGGTGAGAAGAAAGGTCAGCTATGGGGAAGGAGATAATGTATCCTGGGGCCTTAGAGGGCCAACCAAGTTCAGGCCCCTCACTTCACAGGTAAAGAAATCCACAGGAAGGAGGATGACTTCCTAGTGAGCTACAGACCAGACACTGGAAACTAGAACACAGAACCAAAGACTTAAAAGTTGGAAGAGATCTTGGAGTGCGCCAAATCTAACCCCTTCATTTTACAAGATGGGAAAACTATGCCCAGAGAGAGAGTGACTTGTGAAGGTAAAAGAGTTTGCAAGTATCTGAGGTGGGATTTGAACCCAAGTCTTCCAGGCTTCAGATCCAGATACTTTTGCTACTGTCTCACAACATTAACAATGATACCACCTAACCTTAATAGAATGCAAAAAAGGTTTGCAAAGGACCTCATCTACATTACCCCGGTATGTGCTATGCTTTCATGCCACAGACAGGTTAAGTCTTAGTATTGCCACTGGGGTCTTGGTGACTTCATCTCCACTGGTAAAATACCTGAACTCTCCTCTCAGGAATATTGCAAGGATCCCTGTACACTGTTGTTACCTGTTCTAATTTCCTCTTCAAACCTCTACCTCACTTTCCTCCTCTGAGACTGAGGGACCACAAGGGAAAAATTCCAGTAAAAGTGTCTAGAACAATGTCTTTTTAAATTCTGCACAAAGAAGCTACTGGGGAGAAGCTGACTAAATCTGAAGGGTCAACTTTCTGCCAGGTTCTGTTCCAAGCCCTTGGGGAATTCTAAACCCCTGTAACACCTCCAACTCTCTCTTAGCAGAATTTGCTTCTAAGGTCTGTGGCTACAGCACACTTTCCATTCTGAGGATAGTCACAAAGTCCCATCTAACTCTATCAGCACGGGAAGATTGTTTGGAATTCCAAATTAGAGCATCTCAAACAATCCAGCCCATGCTGGGAGTCGCTGGGGTCATTTTAATAAGCAAAAACAGAACAAGATGTTTCTAGTCTCTCAGTTAAATGACAATATTCTAAAGGAATTACTGATTCAACTATCATGTGAAAAGCAAATAGAGGGCTGGGGACTAGGACTGCCTTTGAAAGTCTTGCATCAGGTTACAAAGGGTCTTCAAATTACTGGACAAAAAAGCACACTTCAAAATGTCCTTTTTCAGAAGTTTATGTTTTTTCTAATCAGTGGTGGAAGGATTAAATCTTAATAACCATGCTGTTGAGAGATATAAAAGCAGCACATTTAATTAAATTAAAAACTCTCTAAGGATGTATTTATAACATCCCAAATTAAGAAATGACAAAGACCCCCATATTACAGCATGCCAGAGGATCTGCTCAGTGGCAAAGACCAAGAAATGGAGATGGAAAAGGATCTTCCTGCATATGCATCTCCGCTCTCACAGACAAACCCAGACATCTGCAGCGATTCAAGAAGGACATGTTCCAATAGACAACTTTGAGGAATTGCTGCTCCTCTCAAGTCGGCTGAGCATCAGAAAGGGACGAATCCAAAGAGGAGGATCAGCCTGACTCGTGAAGGATGAAGCCCTGAAGGGGAATCCAGAGCAATCCAATCTACTGGAGGGCACTTGGTGAATTTAACCTTAAATGGAGTCAAATGACTGTGGTAGGGCCAGGAAAAGAAAGGCAGAACAAAGTGCTCAGAGTGCTTGAGGTGAGCTTTGGGCTCATTAAAATACTGAGGTCTGCCTCACTCAAGGCTGTCTGTCTACTGCCATAGGCCAAGCAGGTACAGTCAACTATGGAAATAGCCTTGGATCTGGAGCAGCACCAAATCCCAACCTCCACTTGCAGGACCACGGGCCTCATCTATAAAATGAGAGGGCTTTTCCAGGTAAAGTTCCAGGTCCCACCCAACTCTAAGTTTCATGAGTCAATGGAGAGAGTAGACTATCACTTTGTTTCTTACCTCTCCACTTCTAATGAACCTCTAGCAGCAGCTACCCTCAATGTCAACTTAGATTGAGTCCATCATCTATCCAGTCACCAGCAAGTAACTTTCTAGTCCTTTCTCTCTGCTTGTCCACAGACCTGACTGTCAAAGTGAGGATGCAATTATAGAATCAAAATTAATAAGGCCCCACTGGTTCTGCTAATGGTGGGTTAAGCCCTGAGCGTAGGTGAAGGCACAAGCCCAGATGCAGTGGAATGATCCTTCCAGCAGAAAAAGTCATCCTTCTCTCCCTCAGTAAACAAGCAGCCTTGTCCCATCTTAAGGCACCTGGCAAAACTCAAGGCTGCTCCTGCCAGTCATGGACTCACTAAGTTTCACTGGGAGAAGCGAGGCAGGAAACTACAAAAACAACTTCTCCCAGTCCAGAGTAGGGGTGGAGTCCCTCCAGGATCTTCAAAATGCCAGAAATCCAGCTCTGTTTTCCCTGACAAAGGAGTGAAGCAGTTGGAGGCACCGGGAAGGTGATGCTGCACTCAGGCACATGGCCCTGCCCTTTACCTTATCAACGTTAGCTCGAGTTTTGGCTGAGGTCTCCACGTAGTTGACATTCCACTGGTCAGCTCGGTTTTTTGCGTCTTCTACAGAAACTTGTCTTTTATCTTCTAAATCTGACTTGTTACCGACTAGAAGAAAGGGAACATTCTCATCCTCCTTGACTCTTAAAATCTGCTCCCTGAAAAAGAGGAAATCAAAAGTGAAAATCAGCACGTTCTTTCAATAATAAAAAAATGAAAATCTACACAAAGTAGTGAATTTCATTGTCTTTATACAATGAGCCCTCTTGTTGTTTGGACATATTCTCATTAAAAAGATCAAAATACTTTTGTCTCATTTTTCTTGTCTGCAGATTAACAATCACTTCTTGTATTAAGTGCTGGGCCCAGGGTCAAGGGACACAAAGACAAAAAAGGAACTCACCTTGCCCTCAAGGAGCTTCTACTGACACTTAAGCATGTACAAAGAGAGTAGAAGAAGGGGGAGACAGGTTTGGAGCAAAAGCCTCAAAGTGCCAAAAGGTGGTGCGGTAAGGAAACCAGGGACTCTGAGAGAGGGAAGTTATTTCAGGCATTGACCACAGCAGGAAAAAAGGCACCAGGGAGAGGAAAAAGTGTGACATGTGAGAGCTGGGACAAAGACCAATTTGGCTCCACTGAAGAGTGCGTGAAAGGCAGCAGACGTTGAGAAGGCTAGAGCCAGAGTGCTGACCCTGGAAGTAATAGGAGTCCCCAGAGTTCAGGGTTGTATCAACACTACCCCTTTCTTTAGTTCATCAATGAAGAAAAGACTCACAAACTGAATCCACTGTCTCCAAGCACTGTTAACAACTAAAAGAAAGGGGAAAGGAATTCGAGTTTGTGTAAGGTATTGTCCCTGCAAGAAGTATATTAACCACTTAAGGACATAGTTTGTATTTTAAAGGAAACACAAAGACACTGCCAATTTCACTAGGATGTTAATACTACAGAGTAAGAGGCACAGTTTTCTTCTGATCCAGTGAACAATTCAAATTCCTGAAATCTAAAAGCAACGGGATCCTGGGTTTCTAAGACAGTAGAGAATTTCCCTTCTTGTTATCTTTATAGTTCAGGGACAGATCAGGGCCTTGCTAACAGCTCAATGCCCCTCCCTCCTGCTATCTGGGCAAGGCTAGTCTGATGGGAAGCAGAGTCACAGAAAAGCCACTGGCATGTGGCCAAGTCACAGAGCACATGTTTAGGCTTTCACACTTTCCCTTAATTCAATCTAAGATCATTTCCTCTTTGGGGGCTGCCTTAATGCACTGACTGTCCATAAGAAAGATGTGGGAAACTCATCAAATGCTTGCTAAGATATAGTCAAACCAAGTCTACAGATCTGACTCAATCACTAATTTTGTTTTGTAACTGGAGTCCCATGCCCACCCCTCTTTATCTGTCTGGTATGTTACTTATCAGACTGTGTTGGTTTTTTGATTACTGCTTCCTTTTCAAAAGTCCACAAACCATCTCTTTAATACATTGCTGGAATTTTGTAAGAAACAGAATTTTCAGCTGGGACTCATGAAACCTCACAAGAGTCAAAACCTTACAACCCAAGAGTGAGGGAGCTAGGCATGTAAGCCTGAGCAGAATACCTATGGAAGCCTGTGAATAGGAAGTATCTAATCTCTACTAGATCATCTAGGAATTGAATCAGCAGAAAAAAAGGTGAGTTTGTAACATAGTGAGAGTAAGGAACAAAACACAAACATCCTAAAGTCTATTTACTGGAACCCATGAAATATTAAAATACAGGATGTAAAACCTGCTGCAGATTGGGAGAACCTGAGGGGAGGAGGGAGTCTGAGAAAGAACATGGACAAATACACAGGCTATGACATGCCTGAGTTGTGTGATCTGCACCAATGAAGGGAATGGATTCACCAGAGGGACATTAGTTAGGGTCATCCTGGGGAAGGGTTCCTCAAAGGACCCAAAGAAGATGAGAGAAGTATGTTCACAACCAGCCCATAAACTCTGCCATGAAGTTGTGGCCTGTCCCTTATTTCTCAAATATATAGGGAACTAAGTCAAATTTATAAGAATACAAGTCAATCTCCAATGGATAAATTGTTAAAGAATATAACAGGCAGTTTTCAGATGAAGAAATCAAAGCTATCTATAGTTATATGAAAAGAAACGCTCTAAATCGCTGTTGATCAGAGAAATGCAAATTAAACCAACTCTGGGGTACCACCTCATCTGATTGCCTAATATGACGCAAAAGGAAAATGACAAATGCTGGAGAAGATGTGGGAAAAGTGGGATACTAATGCATTGCTGGTGGAGTTGTAAACTGATCCAACTATTATGGAGAGCTTAAAGGGCTATAAAACTGTGCATACCCTTGACCCCACAATACTATATCCTAAAGGCCTGTATCTCAAAGATATAAAAAAAGAGAAGGACCAACATGTATAAAAGTATTTACAGCAGCTTTTTTTGTGGCAGCAAAAAAATGGAAATTGGGGGGTGGTGCCCATCAAATGGCGAATGGCTGAACAAGCTGTTGTATAGGAATGTAACAGAATACTATTGCACTATAAGAAATGATGAGCAGGTGGATATCAGAACAACGTGGAAAGATTTACATGAACTGAAGCTAAGTTAAGTGAGCAGAACCAGGAGAACATTGTACACAGTAGTAGCAACATTTCACGATGATGAACGTGAATGACTTAGCTCTTCTCAGCAATACAATTTTCCATCTACCTAAAACCTTCAGCAAGCATTATATGCGATGGAGATAAGCTAGATGCACTTCCAATAAGATCAGGGGTGAAACAAGGATGTCCATTATCACCACCATTATTCAATATGGTACTAGAAATGCTGGCTGTAGCAATTAAGAGAAGATAAAGAAATTGAAGGAATTAGAATAGGCAAAGAAGAAACTATGTTATCACTCTTTGCAGATGATATGATGATATACTTAAGAGAATCCTAGAGAATCAAGTAAAAATCTACTTGAAATAATAAACAACTCTGGCAAAGTTGCAGGTTACAAAATAAACCCACACAAATCTTCTGCATTTCTATATATTACTAACAAAGCCCAACAGCAAGAGATAGAAAGAGAAATCCCATTTAAAGCTAGGTAGATACCATAAAATATTTGGGAGTTTACCTGCCAAAACAAACCAAGGGACTATATGAACACAATTACAAGATACTTTTCTCACAAATAAAGTCAGATCTAAGTAAGTGGAAAAACATTAGTTG
>JAQQSK010014211.1:0-11206 GCA_028658325.1 Potorous gilbertii | reverse complement strand
GCAAAACTGAGTATAATATTTCAGGGGAAAAACTGGTCTTTCAATGAAATAGAGGAATTCCAAGCATTCTTGATGAAAAGACCACACTTGAAAAGAAAATTTGACTTTCAAACACAAGAATGAAAAGAAGCATGAAAAGGTAAACAGTAAAGAGAAGTCATAAGGGACTTACTAAAGTTGAACTGATTACATTCCTACATGGAAAGACAATATTTATAAATAATTACTTGGCATCTATGTGGAAGATAAATTGGAGAGGAGAGTAAAGGAAAGCAAAAAGAGTGTTATTGTTGATGAGTCATTTTAGTCATATCCAACTCTTTGTGACCTCATTTGGGGTTTTGTTGGCAGAAATACTGGAGTGATTTGCCATTTCCTTCTCTAGTTCATTTTATAGATGAAAAAACTGAGATAAGCAAGATTAAGCAAATTGCCCTGAGTTATATAGTAAATATCTGGCATGTCTAGGTGTGTCTAGGGGTATTCAGGAGGACTAACCTCTAGTGTGAAGGCTTGCCAGCCCCTTTTCAGGTTTGTTTATCTATCTTTGGTGATTTACCCAACTTTCACTTGTGGTTCTAAGAAACTGTATGCAGTGGCCACACTATACTAAACCATCTTAGCAGACTGGCTCAACCATATTGAGGGTGGCCTACAGGTTTCAAACCTTTCAGTGAGCTATGATGATATCTACCCAAAGAATGTGAAGACTTTCCCCTTAACAGGACTCAATCATCACTCCTTTCACTTCCAACACATCCCATCTTCCTCTCCACTATGGCAGGATAACAAAACTGGACCCATGAGCTTGTGTTCTGGAGTATACTCATCAGTTTCTTTATTTCTGCTATAGTGACTTCTAGCACATTCTCTAACATGACCCCTCCTGGTGATAACAAATAGCAAAATGTAAGTCTGACAAACTTTTACCCCTCCTCACATCATCTTACAAGGTCCTTCTAGAGGAGGATCAAGTATAAGAAAACTGAAGCATGCTCTGTCAAGAGCTGTAATAGCACTCAGGGAACTTAAAAAGAAAAAAAATTAGAACTGGGGACCATTTGAAAGAGGGGGAAAATGAACAAGTCTTAAGAAAAAAGTAATGGAATCCCACTGGGAAGAGTTCTATCAATTCTGTCCCTCAAGTCACTTGGCATTGGAACGGAGGTCAATGAAAAGCATATTTCTCAGCAGGGAGTAAAACAACAAACAATGGAATTCAATAACCCAGTGTTCAATAAATCAGAAAAAAAATTACTTTCTGTCTGTACAAAAAATAACCACTTGGAAAACTAGAGAAAAAAATCTGGCACAAATTCAATGTCATGAACCTCTCATGCCATATTCAGTAATACATGCATTATATATACATAGACAATATTAAATATCAGACTATTAAAAAATAGAACAGCAAGTTATATGCCTTTCACAATCATAGGTAGGAGAGGTATTCTTAATCAAAGGATGTAGGCAGTATTTGCATATGTGTATGTATGTATATATGTGAGTACATGTACATATATACAGAGATACATATATGCATGTGTACAAATATATGTACGTATATATATATAAATTTTGATTACACAAAAACAAGATTTGCACAAACAAAAGTAATGCATGTAAAAAGGGAGGAAGTGAATTAAATGGGAAAAATGTCTTTGTAATCAAATTTCTCAGTTAAAGGTTTGATATTCAAGGTTATATGTCATATATATATATACATAATATAGATTATATACATCTCATCTACCTATATACATATATAATCTACACATGTATCTATATATACATCTATATTTATATCTAAATTCTATGTTTATGTGTGTAAAACTAAATTCTCCATAGATAGACACATGTGTGCACACACACACGCACACACAGATACACACATATTCCTGTTCTAAAGGCTGTTGCATTGGTATGGGATAATCTTCTTGTTGGTTGAGATGAATGCCTTACCCCACATGAGAACTGGGGCAGATTTGGTGGGAGCAGGAGAGCTCCAGCCTTCTTCAGTCTTCTTTGAGTTCTTTTCAAGTTTTGAGTCAATTTGGACCCTGCAATCTTTCTAAGAGCTTCTGGCTTCCAGCTTCACGTTGCTGAAGGAAAAGACTCTGAGAAGTCGTAAGAGGAGTTGGCAATCTCCATCATGTCCTGATCCCAACGTTCTGTACTAGAGACTTCAGGGAACCTCACTTTGGGTGAGATGTAAGACTTTCTGTTGAGATGAGTTATTTTCCTCAAAAATACTAGAACTTTTTCAGTCTATATTTTCTGCTATATATTTTCATGTGAATATTTTCTCAGAATTCCTTTTTTGCTCCCAATTTAGATGAATGGGTTTTCTTGGTTAAATGGTATGTGTTTTCATTGTGGAATTGTTATTTGGTGAGAAAGTGGTCAAGGAGTGAATATAAAGTTTAGGGTTCTTCTTCCCTCCAATATTGAAAGAGCAATCAAATGTGACCAGAACTCAAATGTGATCACATTCCCCACACTAACAATACTTAAGGAAATAGATATAATTCTAGCCAAGTACCCTGTTTCTTGGAGGAGAGCAGAGTGGTGGCCTTTAGCTCCAATTTCCTGCTTCCCTCCTGGCAGGAATTAAAATCTCCCTTGGAGAGAAGGGTGAGGAGAGAAAAGACTAGAGATGTCTATTCTGCCTCCCACTTAGGCACACAATGACATGTGTGGCTCATAATGTGTCACCTTTGCTAAATATACATATATGTGCCGGTACACAGATACATGCATACATATTTGATATATGTATATATGCTTACATTTATACATCAATGTATATGTATATGCTTATATATCATGTGTTTAAGATATGTACATATATGCATATATGTTTGATTAGTTCAATTGATTAATCAGATAATCCTTGAGGTCATGCTTTGCCATGGCACTAAGACCTGAGTTTAAATCCATACTCAGACACTTACTAGCAGTGTGACCCTGGGCAAGTCACTGAACTCTGTTTGCCTTAGTTTCCTTATCTATAAAATGAGCTGAAAAAGAAAATGACAAATCACTCTTTGCCAAGAAAACCTCAAAAGAGGTCATGAAGAATCAGACATGATTGAAACAAGTGAACAACAACTTCCCAGGGTTCTTGTGAGGATAAAATAAGATACTGTAAAGCAATTCCCAATTTTTAAAGCACTAGATAAATGGTGGCTATTAGCACACACTTGGTCTAGGTTTGAAGGCTATTCACAAGGGCAACCTCTCCCCCTCCTCCAGACACCAATGTTGTAATAAAGGGCTTCTTAATTTCCTCCCCTGTGTGTTCAAACTCAGGAATCTAAAGGACTTAACAATAACTCCAAATTGTCTTTTTTATGTATTCTATAGGGCACAAGAGAAGATATGTAAATTCAATCCCAGGAACAATGCAAGCTCTCTCTCACAGTTCCCCTAAGACAAATCTGTGCCTTAAGTCTTACAAGCAACTTGGGTTACATGTATATTCATTTTGTGAAAAGCCAATAAAGAGAATTTAAAAATTTAAAGTTTCGCTGTGCCTATATTGAATGCATTCTAGTAACTTCCTTGTCCTGGCTCTATTTCATAATATCTTTTATAGATTTAGTCAAATTGTCTTCCCTCTACTGACCTATCAAATTGACTTCCTCAACAAAGGTTTCATTTTGCACAAGTGGTTCAGTCATGCTTCAGAGACTGCATAGACTAAGGCAGCTGTTCAATTCTTTGAGGTACAGTAAGGAAGTAGGATGGACCCTGAAGCACTTAGAGACCATCTGGAAGCCACCCCAGCAGCCCCACTAAGATTGGCAAACTAAAACAGGGTACTACATTTAGTTGCTGTTGTGGGCCAGTCCTAACTCAGGACAGTTAAGTCTTTCAAATTATATACAGAAATGAAATTATCCACTCATAGACTAGCTAATATAACAAAAGTTTACTTAGCATTATGGAAAAGAATTTTAGGAAGGATGCAGCAGGTTGAGTATAACTCCTCTATCACCACATTTTCTCCACTGGTATAGGAGCCAGTAGTGATCTGATTCCTCCTGAACTGAGCTTTTGTGCTTAGATGACAAGTAATTTATGACGTTAATCTGATTGTTAATGCTTTGGACTAATTAAATGTCAGGGACAGTTTTGTTAACTTAAAAGAAAAACAGCCTAGCCCATGTGGGGGTAGATCTGTTCCTGTAACAGTTCCTCAATATATACTCTGAACTTTTTTTTCTGTTTTCATTATTTCTTAAATGTTTACATCAACCTTTAGGGATCTGATTTTTATGAGGATAGTTACTCCCTCCATTAGTGGTGATATAGATGGCATCTTCTCTGCACCTAACAGAGGTGATCTTCTCTTTACTCAATTGACTTTATACTTCACATAAACTATCTGTGTGAAGTAGATCAAGTCAATTTATTTCTCTCAGTCTCAGTTTCCTAATTTGTAAAGAAATAATAATATCTCCAAGATGTATTGAAAGGATCAAATGAGACAACAGATGTAAATTACTTTGGGCAAGTTATTATACCTCTTGGCCTTAGTTTCTTCTCCTAAAAATGAAGGCATCATGCCTCTCTCTAAGACTTTTTCCAGCCCTAACATTCTATGACCATATAAATCTACTGCTACCCTTTGGGACCTAAGCCTCTCAAAATAGCAAAGGACATAGTTTGTGCTTTTAACAGCATAAAGGGTCCCTACAATCACCACTACCAGAGAGACTGTAGTACTCTAGGTAAAGCAATCCACCCTTCTCAAATCCTGTGTATAGTTAGAAAGAATGAATGTCAACAACATAAAAGCCTTTAAAACTATGAGCAGTTCAATGAATTACATGAGTCCCATAAACACTATGCTTGGGACTACTGTATGTGTACCCAGATCTCTATACTAGATCTCTTCTCATTATTCCCCATACATTCCCATTTGGCAACTTCATCAAATCCCAAGGTTTTAATTATTATTTCAATTCAGTTAACTCATAGATCTATGTATCCAATCCATTCTCTTCTAAGCTCCAGTGTCATGTTGCCAACTGCCTATTAGGTATCTCAAATTGGTTGTCTTAAAGATGTCCCAAATTCAATGTATTTATAATAGAACTCATTGTCTTTCCCACTCCTCTTCTGACTTTCCCTGTTTCTTTAAAGAACACCACTACATTCCCAGTCATCCACATTTTGATGTATATGGAGACTTCCTTCTTGTCAATTACCTTCTTGGAGATACAAAGATAAGGATGAAATAGTTCTTACCCACAAGGAAAGGTTAGGTGATTTCTTGAGGGAGGTCACTGGCAATCTCCATGGTGGTCATCTTGCTGAGAATTCCCCTCTCCTGACCTCCATCTCTTAGAATCTCTTGTTTCATTCAAAATTAAGTTTAAATGCCATCTTCTACATCAAAACTTTCCTGACTTGCTTAGCTACCAGTATTGTCCGTCACAAAATTACCTAACATTTATTTTGTATATGTGTTTTAAGTGTTTGTTTTTATATATAAATATATATCTTGTTCCTTTCCATCCAAGAGAATGTAGGTTCATGGAGAGCAAAAACTGTTTTGTATATTTGTAACCCCAGTGACTAGCACCTACCAGCAGATGAACAGGTAAAATGATTTTTTGATTGACATTAAATAAAAAACTCTATATCCTCAAAGAATTTATATTATATATGTTATAGGAGGAAACAATGTCTATCTAGTTAAGTGTATTTAGTAGAGTGAAGCAGTGGCTAAAGTACCAGACCTAGAGTCAGGAAGACTCATCTTCCTGAGTTCAAATCCAGCCTCAAACACTTAGTAGCTGTGTGAGCCTGGGCAAGTCACTTAACACTGTTTGCTTTAATTTCCTCATCTGTTAAATGACCAGGAGAAGGAAATGTCAAACCATTCCAATATCTTCATCAAGAAAACCCCAAATGGGTCATGAAGAATTGGACATGACTAAGCAATAACAATGGAATTTAGTAGAATCACATTCTTACGTAGAGTTAGACATCTAGATTGTGATAGAACATAGAACCAGGAAACAAAAAGATGAATTCAAATCTTGCTTCCAACACTTACTAGATGGTTGACCTTGGGTAAGTTATTTAACCTCTCTGTGCCTCAATTCCTTCATCTTTAAAATGAGGAGGCTGCAATCAATGACTTGTAAGATTCCTTATAGTTCTAAATCTATGGATGATGATCCTGGGTTCTAAATCAGTATATAAGACAAAGATCAGGTTTAGTCAAAACCACCCATTCCTCTACAGTACATCACGAAGGTAAATAGCCTCTTTCACATTGGGACAATGTAGATATGAAAAGTAGGCAAACTGGAGTTATAAATTCAAGAAAGGCACTGACTCTAAGGGTTGGATTAGTCAGTTTGTGATGCAAAGCTGAGCTGATATAAGTTGCTATTTGTCTTTCATTCATGATAACAGAGAGGTGATGCCATGACATGCAATTGAACTAGATTTGAGTGAGGGAGTACCGTACAAAGTAGCAGAACACTCTTACTCAATGCCCTGTTGCTACCTCTCTTTCTCAAGCACCATTCTACTTTCTACCCTCCGCAACCTACCCCTCAAGGTGAAAGGGACCCAAAATATGCTATAGGACAAAAATATGGAAAGTTGGAGTTGAGGGCAACTTTTTATCTTCCATATCAGATTCATTTGTATGTAAACACATTGAATAGAAGGTACAGTAACACAAGATGGGGAACTAAGGTCAGGGGGCGGGGTAAAAGGTAAGACTTAAGTACTCTAGGAATAATTGAGAAGGGATATAGCACTTTTAGCTGAAGGAACAAGAAAGACGTTAGGTAAGAAATGAACTATCTTGAAGGATGAGCATAGATTTATAGAGTCATAGAGCTAGAGTTGGATATAAACTTAGATCGTTAAGCTCAATCTCCTGATTTTATATAAAAAAAAAGAGGCCTAGAAAAGGAAAGTGACTTGTCCAAGGTCAAACAAACTAAATAACAAGCAGAAATAAATTAAATCTAGGTCAAATGACTAAAAATTCAACATTCTTTAAAGAATTCTGAAAGGCAAAAGTAATGAAAGGGTATACTCCAAGCAGGAATTGATGACCTACATGAATGTACAGGAGATGACATGTGAAATTCAGGGAGCAGTAAGCGATCCAGTTTGGTTGGAACATCAAGTAGTTGAAAAAGAGTAATATGAAACGAGTCTAGAAAGATAAATTGGAGCTAGGTTATACAGGGTCTTTAAAAGCAGGCTAAAATGTTTCTGCTTTATTCTGGAAGCAGAGGTTCACAATTTATTCTAATATGAGGATCTGTTTAATATAAAAAAATTATACAATAGTTGCACAGTAGTTATGCTGTTTATATTTACTGATGGAGAAAATAAAAAGTGAGAAAAGGATCCTCTAAATTTGGTAACACTTTAAAGTGAATTGGAATTTGAGTCATCAAAATAATATCTAAATATATTTCATAATATTATTATTTCCATTCAAGAGACATAGTGTTGAATCTTTCTGCAAAATATTCTGTGAATTTTTTTGTTTATTTGTGGGTTCATATGTGGATGTGTGGACTCCATACAATAATTCTGTACTTCTCAAGGATGCAGCATCCAAGGGTTGGGGAATCACTTTCCTCAAAGGGTAGCATGTTAATTTATATTTGCTTACATTTATATTTTCCTACAAAATGCATGTTTCAAATCCTGACTGAGAAAAAAAATGGTCTATTTCTACAGCATTTTAAAATTTACAGATTTCTCTTTTTTTCACAAAAACACTGCACAAATATTTAATGAGAACTTTTTTAAGGGGTTGGTGAGACAATCAGGGTTAAGTGACTTAACCAAGGTCACACAGCTAGTGTCAAGTGTCTGAGATCAGATTTAAACTCAGGTCCTTCTGACCCCAGGTACCCTATTCACTGCACTACGTAGTTGCCCCTAATGAAAAGTTCTTGAGCCAAAATGATTACTATGAATGAGATAGGAAATGCAAGTGTCATCATATGGCTTTAGTGTTGTTGTTAAGTCGTTCAGTCATGTCTGACTCTTCATGACTCTATGGAACATAGCACGCTTGGCCCTTCTATCTTCTACTATCTCTTGAAATTTATCCAAGTTCATGGTTGTTGCTTCTATGACATCTATCCTCTTTGTCCTCTACGGTCCCCTTTTCCTTTTGCCTTCAATTATTCCCAACATCAGGGTCTTCTCCATATTTTCATTATGTGACCAAAGTATTTAAGCTTCAGGTTCCACATTTGACCCTTAAGCAAATTTTCTGAATCAATTTTGCTCAGTGTTGACTGAATTGACTTCTTTGCTGTCCAAAAGACTCTCAAAAGTCTTCTGCAGCACCATAATTAAAAAAAAAACATTGATTCTGTAGCACTCAGCTTTCCTTTCAGTCCAACTCTCATAGCCATACATTACTATTGGAAAAACCATAGTTTCAACTATACAGACTTTTGTTGGCAAAGTGATGTCCCTTATTTTAAGTATACTACCCCTATTTTTCATAGTTTCTCATCCAAGGAACAAACATCTTTCAATTTCATGGCTGCTATCATTCAAGCATCCAGTGATCTTTGAGCCCAGGAATGTAAAATCTGACAATATTTCCATTATAGATGACAAAATCAAGACTCTGAGAAGTCCATTTATTAGCCCAAATCACTGAACCACTCAATGTTCTAGACAATTTTAAAACTACAAGTTGACAAGAAGCTGTCAAGTTGAATGGGTGAAGGAAATTTCTTGATCTACAAGCTGAATGGGTGAAGGAAATTTCTACATCCACGATTTCCCTCTATAATAAAATCAGACTTCTAGTTCATATTTCTATAATTACTGGCTACTAGGTTGCAAAGGCAGGGCTTGAACTCATTTCCTCTATGAACCAGAGCTTGTTCTACTATACTAGGCTGCCTCTCAGACAGTTTCTCAGTTACAAGTACCTTGTTTTTTTTCCTCTCTTTTTCATCATTTTTATCCTTCTGTCTTCTTTCCTTTAATTGTCCTTTCTTTTTTTCTTATCTTTTTCTTTCTTCTTTATCTTTTAATTTCCTAATAGTTTGTTGTACAGACCTAAGCATACTGTTCAATACATGAGTGGTGAAATATGGTCAAATTATGTTGGTTCATTCAATCAGCATTTGAGCAGTGCCATGAAATCTCAAACTGTACAACAGCCTAAGAGCTCAAAAACAACATTCTAGGCTTGCATTATTTTTTAAAATCACCCTCCTGTATTTGTATAAAAGCCAACTCTGCTGAGAAAATGATAAGTGACCATGTTGGCAGTTCCATTTGTACAAGTAGACAAATACTTTGCTGGGGGAATGTCCCTGCTTTCCTGGGCATTATGCCCAAAGCTTAACTGCCAGTGCTGTGGCCCTGATTTTATTTTTTTAAATCAATTTATTTATTCTTAGTTTTCAACATTCATTTCCACAATATTTTGAGTTCCACATTTTCTCCCCATCTCTCCTGTCCTCCAACTCCAAGACACCATACATTTTTATTACTCCTTCCCCCAATCCATCCTCCCTTCTATGATACCCCTCCCTTCTCTTATCCCCATCTTCTCTCTTTTCTTGGAGGGCAAAATAGATTTCTATACCCCATTACCTGCATTTGTTATTTCCCAGTTACATTCAAAAACAGTTTTCAACACTTGTTCCTAAAACTTTGAGTTCCAACTTCTCTCCTGTCCTCCCTCCCCACCCATCCCTACTGAGAAGGCAAACAATTCAATATAGGCTATACATGTATAGTTGTGCAAAAGACTTCCATAATAGCTATATTGTGAAAGACTAACTATATTTCCTTCTATCCTGTTCTGCCCCCCCATTTATTCTATTCTCTTTTTTTATCTTGTTCCTCCTCAAAAGTGCTTACTTCTAATTACTCCCTCCTCCCATTTGCCCTCCCTTTTATCATCCCCCCCAACACACCTCACTAATCCCCTTCTCCTCTACTTTCTTGCAGTGTAAGATAGATTTTCATATCAAATTGAATCATGTTATTCCCTCCTTAAGCCAAATGTGATGAGAGTAAACTTCCCTTTTTCCCTCTTGCCTCCCCCCCCATTCCTTCCATTGAGAAAGCTTTTTCTTGCCTCTTTTATGACAGATAATTTGGTCCCTTCCATTTCTCCTTCCAATATATTCCTCTCTCACTCCTTGATTTTATATTTAGAGATATCATCCCTTCCTATTCAACTCACACAGTGCTCTCTGTCTATGTGTATATAATCCTTCCAACTACCCAAATGTTAAGAAAAGTCTCAAGAATTACAAATATTAAATTTCCATGTAGAAATGTAAACAGTTCAACTTTAGTAAGTCCTTTGTGATTTATCTTTCCAGTTTACCTTTTCACACTTCAATTGATTCTTGTGTTGGAAAGTCAAATTTTCTATTGATCTCTGATCTTTACATCGAGAATGCTTGAAAGTCCTCTATGTCATTGAATGACTATTTTTTCCCCTGAAATATTATGCTCAGTTTTGCTGGTTGGGTGATTCCTGGTTTTAATCCTAATTCCTTTGACTTCTGTAATATCATATTCCAAACCCTTTGATCGCATAATGTAGAAGCCACAAGCTACTAAAATTTATGTTATCCTGATTGTATTTCCACAATACTTGAATTGTTTCTCTCTGGCTCCTTGAAATATTTTCTCTTTGACCTGGGAACTCTGGAATTTGGCTACAATATACCTAGGAGTATTTCTTTTTGGATCTCTTTCAGGAGGTGATTGGGGGATTCTTTCAATATTTATTTTACCCTCTGGTTCTAGAATATCAGCACAGTTTTCCTTGATAATTTCATGAAAGATGATGTCTAGGCTCTTTTTTTGATCATGGCTTTCAGGTAGTCCTATGACTTTTAAATTTTCTCTTGGGGTGGAGCCAAGATGGCGGAGTAGAAAGAATCACATTTGCTAGCTCCGAACCCACTGCCCATGGATTCCCTCTAAAAAGAACTCCTGACAAATTCTGGAACAGTGGAAGCTGCGCAGAAACACAGTGAAGGAGATTTCCGTTGCAGAGAGCCCTGAAAAACCCACCACAAAGGTACCCCGAACGGGAGCAGAGTCCTCCCCTCCCCCGCCCCAGCCACGCGGCACTGAGAGGAGCGAGCAGACCCAAGCAGGCGTCAGGGACCTGAATCTCTGGCAGCTGCGAAGGTCCCTCCACCCACAGATG
>JAQQSK010014210.1:0-11206 GCA_028658325.1 Potorous gilbertii | reverse complement strand
TGAGTTCAAATCTAACCTGGCATATTTACTAGCCATGTGACCCTGATAAGTCACTATCATTTTCCTTAGTTTCCTCAAATATAAAATAGAAACAATAATAGCATTTATCTCAAAGGTTGTTATGAAAATCAAATGGAGATAAGATTTGTAAAGAGTTTAGCACAGTGTCTGACAAATAATAAGAGTTATATGAATACTAATGTTCTTGTAATTCTAGCCGTGAGCCATTCCTTTTAATTTAGAAAGAAAAAAATAGCTAAAACCAACTGGCCCAATGATCACCTCTATCAGTGATTAAAATATTTCACACCCACAGTTCTACAGTTTTATGTGGGCAGAAAGAAGACACATTTCCCTATAGCTTTCCTAGGGAAAAGAGTAATTATTATTACATAGTGTGTATCTTCATTTTTAAGTTGTCTTTCATTTCTTATTGTAATATGCATATTCCTACAACATGTGTTTTATTTTTTCTAAATATTAATATTCCTAGGGTACACATTTTACTTTTATGGTTGTTTGTTTCACTTCTCATAAATTCATTAAATGCTTCTGTTGTTTTTTTTTCTGATTTACAAATAATTATCACTTATTACAACACAATATTATATATATAAACCATAATTTGGTCATCCCTCAACTGAAGGCCACCAATTTTGTTTCTACTTCTTTGGTACTGTTATAAAAATGCAGATAAGGATCTTTTGATGGAAATAGGGCCTTTAAGTTGTTTTGTTATCATTTGCCTCCATAGGTTATATGCCCTTGACTGAGGATCTTTTATCTGAAATTAGACAAGTTTTGTTATGGGCCTGAGGAGAGGCAACAATCTACTGCATCAGACCTTGCCAATTTCAATGCAAAGAACCTTATTCCCAGGAAACCAGCTACCAGGTGATACTGGACACAAATGGATGAAACTCCCAAGTGGATAAAATCAAACATATTTTAAAATATAGGATTCCATCTGAATTACTGGCCTCTTGGGATAGTTAAAATTTTGAAGAACAAATTTCCTAGTTTTTCCTAATATTTTGACCCCTTCACAGGTTTTTAAGTTTTTTCTTTAATGTGTTAATATAACTTATTTTGAAGTAATAGACATCTCTCAACAATTATAAGAACAAATCCACATACTAAGTAAATTTCCTGAAAGAAAAATAAGTTATTAAGAGAAAGGAGAAATGTGTCCTTTAACTTTGGCATCATGCTGATACTGAGCTGAGTTTTGTTGTCTCACCATTTGTCTTAAATTATCGTAGCCATTGTATACAGTTTGGCTGCACAGTGTTGGGCCTGAACTCAAAAGGACTCATCTTCCTGAATTCAAATCTGACCTCAGATACTTACTAGCTATGTGATCCGGGGCAAGTCACTTAACCCTGTCTGGCTCAGTTTCCTCACTTATAAGATGAGCTGGAAAAGAAAATAGCAAACCACTCTAGCATCCTTGCCAGGACAATAACAAATGACACAAAGGGTTGGACATGACTAAAAACAACTGAACCCCAAGAAGTCATTGTATATATGGTTCTTCTGATTCTACTTTCTTCATTTATATCACTACATTATCTTTTCATCTTTCTTCCAATTATTTGTATTAACTTATCTTATAACATGTATTACATTCAATTAATATTATATTCATGTTTCATAATTTTTGAGCACACATGAAAATTTTTGAGTATACATTATGTATTCAAATTTATGCTATCCCAAATAATAGTGTTAAAGATAGGCACCTGGCTTGGGATTCAACTAGTATAGCCAACTCCCAGATGCACGTCTACCAATGCATCTCAATACTTTCCCTGTAAATCCATCTTACAAGCTGCTTATAGTAGAGGTATCAAACATGGCCCGTGGAAAATGTGGCCCACATAGCTCTCAGGTGTAACCTTAACCACATCAGAATGCAATTGGAAAGATTGAGTCACCTTAGAAACAGATGGTAGAACAAACATTTTCTCTGATCCCAATAAGCTCACAAATCCCTGTAAAATAGAAATTATGTGCCAGAGATAAAGCAACTTCACCTATTTTCATGGTCTAGCATATCCAGAATTTTTAAAAAGGTATCTCCTCATCCCCGCCCCCCCCCAAAAAGAATAAAGCCCCAGAGACTGAGACTCAGTGACCCTGAGCTCACTCAGCAGTTTTCTCCTACCTGTCATGCTAGGCAGTGAGGCTACCCTAGCAGACACAAGGACATGATATAGGCTGATGTCAAAAACTACCTCAGTACTCTGGTGGCCCTTTCCTCTTTCCATTACTTCTGAGACCCTTGTTCCATGCTGCAGAAAATTGCTTCAACAACCAGACTGGACACAGCTTTTCAGAAATAAAGCTTACTGGGATCTTCAATGTGGAAACACCAGTGCTACAAAATTTTGAACTACTGGTTCTGAGAGAAACTATCTCTGAACTGCCAGTACTGGTCCAGGGAACTAAGGAACAGAGGAAGTGGGATGAATCAACAGAACCAGAGCATTGTGCTCATGAAGGCCATGCAGGATTCTGAGGGAAAGAACATAATATCCAGCTGAAGTCAATTTTGACTACCCAAAAGACACTGTAGGTTGGGGATCCATGAACTTATAGCAAAAAGAAATGAAGGCATGTTGAAATCCAGCTCCCAAGGAAACCACTGTCAGAGTGGACTGAGTCTAGAAGTGAGTGGTGAGAAAAATAGGGGTAGGAAAGGCAAAAATATCAAAGATTTCCAGAAGAAGAAAATTCTAAAATCTTAAATATAGAAAGGTAAATCAGTGAGAAAAACGGTAATAATAGAAAAAAATATAGCCTCCATAACTAGTTAATTAGTACAGGCATCTAAGACCTTAAGGGATTTGAGGACAACATGAAAATACAATATACTATTCCTCAGTGGTTTAAAATAGAAATTAAAAGTATGTCCTACACAACAAAAATAAGGAACAAAACAGGACAATTTCAATCTGAATTGGCAAGCCTCACCAAAGAAACAAAAGAGTAAACAATAGATTGGACATGGAAATACATATAAATGGAAAATGAAAAAAGACATAATATTAAAAGAAAATATGGCCATAATGCAAGCAAAACCTATGAATCTTGCACACAGGATGCATAGAGACAAGCCAAGGATCATAGATCTCCCAGAAGACTACAACAACACTAAAACCCTTAACACCATAATGAAGGAAATAATAGAACTTCCTAAAAGTTTCAAACACAGAAAATGAAATTCTGTGACTGACTCTACTTTGGTATATGCCCTCATCACCTCACATCTAGACTACTGTAATAGGTTGGCTGGTGGGTCTCTCTGCCTCAAGTCTTTTCCCACTCCCATCTATCCTTCATTCAGCCACAAAGTGATTTTTCTAAAGCACAGACCTGACCATGTCACCTTCTACTTGATAAACTCCAGTGACTCCATATTGTCTCCAGGATCAAATATAAAAGGGTCTGTTCCACATCCAGATACTTTCAAGATAATACCCCCTCCTACCTTTTTAGTGTACTTAAATCTCACTTCCCACCTAATATTCTTTGATTAGGTGATACTGCCTCCCTGCTGTTTCATGAACAAGACATCACATCTCTCTACTACAGATATTTTCTTTGACTGTAAGCCATGTCTGGAATCTTTTCCTTCCTAATCTCCACCGACTGACTTCCCTGCATTGTGTTAAAACCTAACTACAGTGCTGTCTTCTCTGGGAAGCCTCTCCAAACTCTCTTGATTCTACTGCCTTCCATCTGATAACTGATTACTATTTATCATACTCACACACACACACTCATATATTCATATATACTGGTTTCCTTACTTTATCTGTCATTAGATTATAAGCTCTTTAAGGACAAGGACTACTTTTTGTATCCCCAGAATTTAGTAAAGTATCTACACATAATAAGTGCTTAATAACTATTCATTGATTGACTCCATTAGGGACTTTTTTGATGGATGGTTTCTTTATTTCCTAGTGCCAGGGGTGGGAAGCTTGTAGCCTCAAACCTACATGTGGCCCTCTAGGACCGCAGGTGCAACTCTTTGAGTGAATCCAAACTTCACTGGATTCAGTCAACGGGCTGTACTTGAGGATGTAGAGGACCACATGTGGCCTCCAGGCCTCCAGTTCCCATCCCTGCCCTAGTCTTTCTAGTATCTTCACTCCTACTATGGATTTTTTTCCTTCTACATTCTTTTGCTATTGTATTGTTGCTGTTTCTTTTATAACATATACATATTTAGTGTCTCACAGCTGTATTTATATGATAAGGAAGAACAAGCTTATTCACAGTCTTTTCCTCAATTATTTTGGATGAAATTGCTGACTATATTCTGAATAGGAAAATGTGTATGGTTAAGTAGAAGAGCAAAACTTCTGCTAAGTACTTTAAATATTTTCATTGCTGTTATGAAAGAGAAGAGAAGTGGTGTTTCGAGATTGTAAACTTGAGGATCAAGTTTCATTAACATATGCTCTGGGAGATCTGCCCATAATGGGAAAAAGTGATTTATCAGCTACCATTTTACCTTAAGAACGTAGACTGAAGCATAGATGTAGCTCATGCTGTATTTCAATGCCCATGAATAATAGTATTCCAAGTTTCATTAAAATTAGTTGATGCCTTCTATATTTACTAGTATCAATTATTGTGATACAACCAAGTTGAAGAAAGGACCTCAGATGGCTAATTATTTCAAAACTACAGGGATTGCCACATAGGAGATTAAATTCTAATTGAGGAGAAAAAGGAACAAGAGAGAGAGAGAGAGAGAGAGACGCTAAGAAACACAAATGTAATATAAAATATTTGGTGCCAATTTCTTTGAAAAATCCTGATCATGGCATTTTCCATATGTGTATATGTATGTATGTGAATAAATATACATATATATCTGTTTATATATAAGCATGTATATATGTATATAGAAACATATGCACACATGTATATACATATGTATACATATACACATACACATGCATATACATATACACATATAGATAGATCTTAAAAACAAATATATTATTTGCTACATTATAGGGTTGTTGTTGTTGTTTTTAATATGCCCATCTGCATACTCACAATACAACAATAAACTGTTTTGAACGAGATTGAGATCAACTGATTCAATTGTCCTACATTCCAAGGTTATATCTTGTATTTTTCTTAATGAGTACAATTGGAACATGCAATTAGAACTGTGAGAGTGGCAGCTATACATGCAATGTCAGGATCTGAAAGAATGAATCATGTCGGCCTCAACACTATCCTCATGTCTGACATACTTCAAAATATGCCATTCACCTTTATTATGATGGATAATATGGTATCCTTAAGAAATCTGAATCCACTGCGCTTCCCTCAACTCCTGCATCTCCCACAATTTCCACATTTTCATTGATCCTTAGAGAAAAGACAAATTTAGCCTTGAAGTAAGGGATGGGGAATGGTTTGGGAAATCTGAACAGAGGTAAATGGGTTCACTCTGAAGGGGTGTGTTCCCACTCCTTGAAGGTCTTTGAGGAAAGAAAAGTCATCTTCATTCTGTAGAAAGGATTCCTATTTAAATTAAGTTGTACTAGCTGGCCCCTGAGACTCTATGGGAGTGTAAAATTATATGATTCCATTTCTAGTACATTTTGGATTGGTAGAGAGGCATATGAAAAAAGACAACAGTATAAGCAAATATCTCTCCATCGTTACCTTGAAATTGAAGGAATTTATTAGACTAAGATGTCTTTAGAAGGGAGAAGCTTTAGGAGAGAAAAGGCCTTGTATAGCTGTAATGTGTTGGATCAGGTAATGTTTTCTCTTTCTTTTCTGCTATCTGTGGCTCTATCTAGCCACACAGACAATAAAGCTGGCATACCCAATAGAAAACAATCTTATTCTCTATGCATATATTGCCTTGTGGAATATGATCAAAATAAATCTAGTAAGAACTCATTAAGGGAACTCGAACTCAAGAACAAAAAATAAAAGTATTGCCTAAAGTCATACCAAGCCTCAGTCACATGGATGGCCTCTGGCTTGAAGAGTAGAAGTTATATTTTCTTACTCTTTTCTTTTCCTTGTTTATGGACAGTTGGCTCAGGCTGTAATTATTGTGGGGAGTTAAAAGAAATGCCAGTAAGAAGATCTACCATTTCCTGAATGACTGCAATTTTGTTCTTATTTGTTGTAAAAAGAAAGAGAAAAATCTCCTATAAATGCAGAATGGAGTTAATGGGGCAAACTTTTAACTTCTTGGGGCCTCATCCTTTCCCTTACCTTTAAAATGAGAGGGCTGCACTAGATGACCTTGAAGGTCCTTTCCAACTTTAATATTTATGAGTCTATGTTCTCAGTCTTCTAATGAAATCAAATGAACTACATATGTCCCCTTTTGGAAGAAAGCGTTAATCTTTGGAAGAGTGTTTTCAAAAATAATTTAATTGAGACAGATAATGAAAATGCAAAAAATAATTTGCCTTGAAGTTAACAGTGCACTAAACAAATCCTAGAACTGAGTCTATCCAATGTGTCTTTTTGCACACTGCTTCAGACACTGTGCCACACACGGTAATAATGTTCTTGCTGTTTCATTGAGCATCAACACTTGACTTAGGTAATCCCAACACCTTACTCTAGCTAATTGAATAGCCTTTGACTGAGGTCATCTCTTAGACATCCCAAGATTTCATCCAAAGTATATGAACAATCCTTGTCTCCAAATTAGCATTTAGATGAATATAAAACTTACTTTAAAAAATGAGGCCCAATTGGAGAATTGCACTTTTACATTTAATAAACTCACATATTTCATGCGTTCACCTTTCCCAGGCTCTGGACAAATGTTTCATCATTTTTCAGGCTGTCATAAACAAGCCAAATTCTTTCATCTCTTTCTGGATTAATCTATTATTGAACTATCTATCCTTAGTCCAGTCAGGGAACATCAATGTCTTCCACATAGTTTGGTTTCAGCCATAACATGGCTAGAATATAAATATGCTAACTAATCCCTAGAAGTCAATTAGCATTTAGTGATCACTCTCTAAGAACAAAACATTATTCAGGTTGTTTCAGAATAACAAAAATGAAACTGAACATGTAAACCCTACACACTAAGAACTGGTAGTAGAGACAGAACACACACACAAAGAATTGTTTTTGTTATCCTTAAGTCATTTTTCAGTCAGGTTTCTCCATGACCCCATTTGGGGTTTTCTTGGCCGAGATACTTTAGTTGTTTGGCATATCCTTTTCCAGCTCATTTTACAGATGAAGATACTGAGGCAAACAGGGTGAAGTGATTTGCCTAGAATCAAGTAGCTAGTAAATGTCCGCGGCTAGATTTGAACTCACTTGAACTTAGCTGCCCCAAATATTGCACCTGCTATTCAGCTGTTTCTGTCATATGCAATTTTTTGTGACCCTGTTTAAGGTTTTGTTGGCTAAGATACTAGAGTGGTTTGCCATTTCCCTCTACAGTTCATTGTACAAAGTAGGAAATGGAGGCAAATAGAGTTAAGTGTCTTGCCCAGGGTCACACAACTGGTAAGTGTTGGAGACCAGATTTGAATTCAGTATTTTCCATGTAAAAGACACCAAGGAGGCAACAAGATACACTGGGAAAGGATTGACCTTGATATCACAGGACATGATTTTGTGTGCTGGCTCTGACACATAATACCTGTGTAATTCTGGGCAAATCACTTAACCTCTATGTTCTTCAGTGTTCATATCTCTAAAACGGGGGAAGCAGCGTTAGAAGAGACAATTTCAAGGCCCTTCTAGTCCTATGATCCCATGGTCTAAATTAACTCAGACTGAATATTAGAGTAAAAGTCAGAACATGTGCATTTCAGTTCCAGTTCTGTTGTGCTATCTATCTTTGGATATATTACTATATCTCATTTTTCCTAACTCTTAAAGTGAAGGTGATAATATAATAATAAGTTAGGTGCCTACCTCAGATGATTAGTTTATTTTTTTTTCCGGAGGTGGGGAGAAGGAAACGATTTATAATGTCCTTTCTGTAGGAAGTTATCAAAGAAGAACACTCATTACTAATGTGAATCTCCCTATTTTCCCATTAGTTCTGTCTTAAAGAAGGGCCCTAGGTCGCCCGTGTTCACTTTTTAACTCGTTTCTGGGCCCTGCCCCTGTTTCCTCTCCTCTTCTTTTCCCACTATGCCTAACCCAGAGACCTATACCTCCCACCTTCCACCACCCCTCCTACACCTAACACTATTATGTGTTGGGTACCTTGCTAAGAGCTATACTTCCTTACTTGAATGGATCAATTAATTTCTCCAGGATCTATAATCCTTACCTGGTTATATCTCAGGATCTACATGAGGCATTAGCTAAACTGAGACTATTTTGATTTCCAAACATCTTTTCATTTATATTTTAGATGTTTCTTGACTTAATTGTGTCACTGAATTGATTTAATAGGATGATAAAAAATCCCATTAGAAGATCGTAGGTCATCATTGTACTGTACAATGTTTGGATTCAGGTTGTGATCACATTTGCAATCTATTCAACTCCATATGTAACAACAGAAACAACCCATATAGAGTGGCTCAAAAGTCTTAGTGCAGTTTTTAGGTATTAAAGTTTAATTGTCCTCTAAGATTTTTAGGATATGTTGCCTTTAGATAGTGACAAGCAACAGGGAATAGTGAATAGGATTCCTGTCTCCAAGACAGGAAGATGAATCTTAAAGCCACCTTTGACCTATATTAGCCGTGTGACCATCACTTGACTAACAAGTATCATCAGGAAACATCTAAAGTCAATTTGTAGATGATCTCTTTTAGCAAAAGGTTTTCTCTATACCAATGAAAGAATAGACTTGCATCAAATGTATGTGTATAGACAGTGTTGTACTTTATTAAAAACAAGTTTTGATATACTTTATTTCAAATTCACAGGAATCCTGATATGCATAAATGCATATAGTATGTTCATTTTACAGATGAGGAGCTCAAAGTCTATATAGCTTGAAGGACTTACTGAATATCACAGAGTTAAGAGGCAGAGCTCATTCCTAATACAGTAAATTATGCTATTTCTAAATGTACCAATAAATTAAATTGTGGTGGGTTATATTTCTGAAATACGAATTTTTCAAATGTTTTTTCATCAAGTTTAGAGTCCTATCTATTGGGACATAATCTGCTTGCTTCTTTTTCTTTTCTTTCTTTCTTTTTTTTTTTTAGCAGATCAGCTGTCTCTTGCAGTTCTTTTCCCCCAGGTTATCCTTCATTCCTCAATATAAATTTATGTTCACAGAACACTTGGTATGTGGATAAAATCCTACAATAATTTTTGAAAGTATTAATTTGTGTTCCTACATATGTATGACTAAAAAAAAGGTGCTTCTTAAAGGCTTGTATCCCTGAAGGGTTTGTCTGTATAGCCCCATTTGAGTCCAATGCTATTATAGAAATTGTTATTCCACACTAACTTTTATGAAAAATCCCATTATAGACATTGCATTTGTTAAGGTTATAACAACATAGTATCTCAAGAATTGAGGTGAGGGGGTGAGGGGAGGGCTTCTTCAGTTTTCATCTGCCACCCTTCTTCTACTGGGATGTTCAAAAATACTTGCCCGCTTTACAGGCTAGTGTTCTCAGTGCTTAGCTAAGAAACAGAACTAGATATTAAGTATCACCTAGATTCATAGACTTGCAATAAAGCCCAACTCTAGTTGATAAAGAGGTGAACTAGGGTCTTGAGGGCAGCTCTAGAGGAGAGTATGCTCTGGAATATCCAGGAAAATGTGCCCATTCAACAATGAGCATTGCAAATGACACTGTGTGTTTGTCATCTGAAGACCAGGTTAAACAAACTTAGGGAGGACTGTCAATAGAAGATTGTCAGAGGAAAGTCAGCAATAAATATCTGTTTATTGAAGGTATTATAAATACCTTCAACATTTATTAAGTTGTTCCTTTTACTATATATTGTTTTGGATAGATCACAACTACTATGTGTCAGATCCTGTGCTAAGCTAGTGGGGAAACAAAATACATAAAAGATAGTCTCTACCCTCAAGAGACAGAGCCAAGATAGCAGATAAGCAGGAAGAAATGTAGCCAAGCTCTTTACACAACTCCTCCACATAAATCTAGAAAACTCACCTGATTGGGAAATCAAAGCAGAAAAAATCGATGAGCCATTTTTCTAGCCCAGGTTGGCTTAAGGCAGATGAGGGAGAGACGGACAGTAGGGACAGTGTCTAGTGAGAAAAAGCTTTGCAGAACATTCCAAAAGAGGAATAGTCTGGGTACCAGAACAACAAGAGGTCTCAGATGAAAAATAGAGCATCCAGACCTTGTTTGGGCTGCAAGAATAGATACAAATTGGCAGCTCTGTAGATTGGTATCCAGTGCCAGGTCATAAATAAATAGATGTAAATTGAATGGAGAAGGTGACCTTTCTAGGGTAGGGGACCATTATTACAGGCCCTAGAATGTAAGCTGAAGAAGGAACATTCAGAAGCAAGCCAGAGATTTATGTCTCTGATACCAAAAGCAAAGCAATGTATCAATTTTACCCTCTAGCCGTGTCTGAATCCTATAAGAGATTAACCAGGGCAGGAATGTCAAACTACAGTAGAGCCTGAAGTTCTCTCACACTGAATTAAGAGATACTTCCATTTGGCTGATAGCAGCTGAATCCGACAGATGTCTACTAGAATGCCAACAATGGACAAGGCCATGAGTAAATCGTTCAGACCCCAAACTGGTTCAAGAACTTGCAGAACACAAACTAGGAGGAAATTAATAAGTCTTTGCCCTGAATCAGATCACTGTGAGAACACTGAAAGCTTGCAAATCCTCATGCAGAGCTATCCCTGAGATCTTAGAATAACTGAAAATGTAATAGCCCAAGAAATCAGCAACTGGATGTTAAAGGATACAAGCTTCTTTCAGATATTCTGATAAGAAAGGCACAAAACATTACCGGAACAAAGTCCAAAGTTGGAAAGTAGACAAGAAGAATGAGCAAAGGAAAACTAATTATTCCAATTTGTCTAAAGCTATTAATTATGACAGGGGAGCTCTATACACAAATCTAGATGAAGAAGCTTACTCCAAAACATCTACAAAAAAAACCTCAAAATAAAATACAGCTTATACAAAAGATCAACTAGAATGTTGAGGTGAATGAAAACAAGATTATTTATTTATTTGTTTGTTTATCTTTT
>JAQQSK010014209.1:0-11207 GCA_028658325.1 Potorous gilbertii | reverse complement strand
TTTTTTTTCCCTGACTGATGGGGGCCAGGAGATGATAGTGAGAGAGATTAATTATTTTTAATTAAGTGAAAGAACCAAAAAAGGGAAATTTGCTTTAGAGTTTGATTCTCACCAATAAATAAAGACCAGTTGCTGTGGGAACAAGAATGACTTCAAAAATCTGAGAATGATGTGTCTGGTTGGTGGTACTTGCTGTTCCATATCTTGGCTCTGCTTTCCTCCACTTGTTTGGGAAATTCTCCCCCCCTTACACTTCTTGGATTCCTTTAAGACTCAGACTTGGCATTATATAGGAGGTCTTTCTGGGTTCCTTCTGGGTTCCCTTGACTTATTTCTTCTCCTCTAAGGTTATCTTATACATGAATATATACCTGTTTATGTACATGTTGGCTACCCCATTAGAATGTCAGCTCCTTGAGGGCACAGACTCATTTTTACTCTCTATGCCCAGCACTTGGCACGGTGTCTGGCATGTAGTACGTGCTTAATAAATACGTATTGATTGATTAATTATATGAGTAGAAAGAAAGTGACCAGCATGAGGTATGTTGTGGAGGAAGAGTTGAAAGGACTTAACAACTGACTAGGTATGGGAGTGGTAAGGAAGAACGAATCATTGGGGATGACTAAACCTGTGTGAACCTGGCTGACTAGTAGTGCCTTGGTGACTTCAATCAGATTGGGAAAATTTGGAGGAGGGATGAACTTAGATGAAAAGATAATGAGTTCTTTTGGGGATGTGTTAAGTTTAAGATGTCTATGGGACATCAGTTTCAGATCTCCAGTTGGTGATGTGGAACTGAGATTAGGAGAGAGACAGTCATCTAAATAGAGGTGAAATGAGAGCTGATGAGGTAATCAAGTGAGAAAGTAGAGAGAGAAAAGGAGAGGAAATCTCATGATAGACAGGCTTTGGAAGTAGGGCACAGGATGTGGATGATGACTCGAGAGAGTGAGTAGGAGTGGACAGACAGGTAGGACATGTAGTCAGATAAGTAAATACAATATAATTTGGAGATTATAAATGGGCATCAGTTATAGAAGGGATGAGGAATGATTTCATAGACATGATACCTGACCTTAAAGGGAATGAAAAGTTCTGTAGGTGCTAGAGTAGTGTCTGTGTGAATGGAGAGGAGATGAATGCAAGAGATAGGAAGGAAATTATGTATATTCCAAATACGGAACGATTTGTGAAATTCAAGGAAGTGGGAAATGGAATCCTGAGCCGGGAAGCCAGCTTGGCTGGAGTGTTAAGGATATAAAAGGAAGTAATGTGAGATACAGCTGGAAAGTTAGGTTGGAGTCAGGTTGTGAGGGGCTCCAAATGCCAGGCTGAAGAGTTTAGATTTTGTCACAGAGGCTATAGCGAGAAAAGTGAAGGCTTTTGAGCAAGGGAGTGATGTGATTAGCCCTGTACCTTCGGAAGATTATTTTACTAGCTATATGGAGGAAGCATTTGATAGGGGAGACACTAGGAGCAAGGAGATCCATTAGGAAGCTATTAACAGTAGTTTGACGGATGGTAATTAGGGCCTAAACAAAAGTGGAGACTGTGTGGGTAGAGAAGAGGGGATGACAGTGTAGAAGGAGTAAAGAAGAGGGAGGAGTCAAGTATGACTCTGATGCACCTGGGTTGGTGGGAGAATGACAGTGTCCTCAACTAGAAATGCATGAAGGAAGGAGAGACAGGTTTAGGGAGAAAGACGTTGGGTTCCATTTTAGACATGTTGAATTTGACTTACTGATAAAATATTTGAAGGAGATATTGACAATATAAGACTAAATTTTAGGGGAGATATGTTGATTTGGGAATTATCTGTGTGGAAGGTAGAAGGAGTGAAGAGGAGGGAGGAGTGCCAGGTATTGTGCTAAGTACTGGGGATACGAGAAAAGGCAAAAACAGTCCCTGTTCTCAAGGAACTCACAGTCTAATGGAGGAATCAGGATGACTGGTCCACTTCACTCCGTTCTCCTGAATTTTCAGAATTCCATTCAAAGCCATATTATACTTCTCTCCCCCACCCCCCAAACCATAGATTCTGCTCTCATTTCTTCTCACCCTTCACAATTTACATCACCCTCCTGGCAATCTACCACTACCTGGAAGGATAGGAAGCTGTTCCAGACAGACTTGCTTCACACTCTGGAGTCCATCAAGGCCACATATATTTATGTATACTACGGACTGAAACCAGACCCCAGTAATCCTTGCAGGTTGAATGAGCAAACGCTCTCAGAGGCTCGGGAAGCAGACTGTCTGGTCCCTCCAGGAGTGTAAATAGTGAATCTGGTGGCCTTTTGCTAAAGCACCCCAGTGCCATGTAGGTTCCTCCCAGTGATCATTGCTTGAGAAAGCCATCAGGGACCCTCTTCTTCACACATACACTCCAAAACCCCACCATTTCCTTTGCCAGTGATTTATGGCCAAGAGGAATTTGTGGTCAAGGAAAGGCTTGGCTCCCAGTGTTGGTAAGGTGTAATGCCAATATCTTGTGGGCTGAGAAAGCTTTGGGACAGATGAAACATTTGGGGAATGTTCTCAGAACCTTTGCATTCCTGACCCCATGCCTCATGGAGGCCCCTTAGAAAGAGGGCATCATGTCCTGGCCCTTTGACTAGCAAAAGTTTAAGAGATTAGCAGGAGTGCTGGCAGATGGCGCACTGCTTACACATCAGAACTGCTAGCACGCCTGGGCATGCACATACACCACTGGCAGTCTTGATTTATAGTGGTTTGATTCTCAGTATGACTGACTCCAATCGCTGTCATTTCTTGGCTCTAAGTATCCTAGCATTGATCTCTGAACTTCCCTTGATGGCAGCCGTGTTCTTGACTTTCTGCTCCCCTGCTGATGAACCCCCGTGCTCTGATGCAGCCTGTATTACACTCTCTCCTGGTCGGTGGCCTCTCTAGTAGCCCCACTCCATGTTTTTCTGTGATACCCTTGAGTTTTTCCCCTGTGTTTATAAATCAGTTTTTTTAGGCTAGGCTAGCCATTAATAGGCTTATCTTCCACTTAAATAGCGTTGACAGTTTTTCAGAGCATTTAGATATATTTGATCCTTACAGCAATCCCATGAAATAGGTAAATATAAGAGGCACTATTATCCTCTTACAGATGAGGAAGTGGAGGTAGTTATGTAATAGAGCCACATAGTGATGGACAAGAGACTAGAATCAAGTGCTCTCACTCCCAGTTGGGTGTTCTTTCTACCAGATCATCCTCCTTAAAATAGAGTCCATCCAAGAGACAGTGTGGTTACATTAAAAGAACACTGGATTTAGAGTCTGAGGACCTGGGTTCAGATCTTACCTCTGACCTTTACTGCGCCCCTGGGCAAGTCCCTTAACCTCTCTGGGGCTCAATTTCCTCAATTGTAAAAATAAAGTTAGACTAAATGACTACATCTCTAAGTCTGTTGTTGAAGTCTGGGGAACCATAATAAGGTACCCCAAAATACCAACATGCTGGGTCCTGCTGAATGAACTCTTCTGGACAAAGTAAAACAAAATTTATTAAAGGTTCACCATGTTGGGTTGACTCTTAAGGAGCCTAAGCATTTGTGATGCTTGTGTTGACAAGTGGGTTAGATAGAAGCTCAGCTAGACAGTCAGAGCTGGATTGAATCTGAACGCCTTCAGGCGAGATGGAACTTATATACAGAAAGACCATGGGAAAGATCTAGAGGTGGTCTAGTAGTCTGGGAGGACAGTCTAAGGAGAGTGTTGTTGAGACTGAGGTAACTAGTGATATAATCAAGGGTGAGAAACAGCTGGAAGCAATTGGGAGGTGTCAGACAATGGAGGGCTTGAGTGGGAAGCAAGTGGGGCAATCCCGAGGTAACAGACGATGAAAGGCCAGGCTAGGTTAAGGGTAACAGGTTAGAGTATGACGTGAGAAATGGGAAGATTCGAGGGGAATTCAAGGAGGTTCCCATCACTATGCACTTGAAGTGGTATTCAGAATCCCAATTATTTCTTGCTTACAGTAAATATCTGATTGTATGTTATGTTGAGTTATGTATTATATTATGTCATATCATATCAAGTTGTATTATATCATACTGTATATCATATCTTGTCATATTACATGTAATATCATGTCATGCATTATATTAATCATTTTTATCATATATTGTCATATCCTATTATGTCATTTCATGTAGCCTATCTTCATTTATCCACATACACATCATATTGTATGATGTCATATTATATTTTCACATAATATATTATACCTTGCCTATTTAGGTTATTATATTAATTCCAAAATGTATCATATTTCTATTATATCCTATCTTGCATGTATAGATTATTATATTAACTTAAATTATATTATCATATCATATACCTGGAATATTTTATTAACTCAAATACATATTGCTGTCCTCACAACAGCTCTCCAAAGTAAGTAATATAATTATAATCTCCATTTTATAGATATAAAATTCAGGATTGGTAGAAAAGTTAAGCTCAAACTCAGGAGAAAAATACTGCTGTGTAGCTGGTGATATCATAGACCATTTTCATTTCTAGCATTTTTTTCCTGAGCATTTCTTCTAAAAAAAAAAAAAAGGAAAATATATCAAATTGCACACTGTCTCAAAGAGATGGGAGGTGGGGAAGGGAGAGAGAAAACTTGGAAATCAAAAGTTTTTAAAAATGAATGTTAAAAATTTTACAGATGACTAGAGAAAAATAAAATGCTATTTTCAAAAAATGGGAGGAAGAGTGATTTGAGGGTAACTAGTGTCATTATCCTGCTTAGAGAATAGTTACACAGTAGGTATGACTTCTTACTACCCGAGAGAAGTTTTGCTTCTATATAGAAAGATGGGGTGATAATGCCTGCACTCCCTTAACTCCTGCCCAATCCTGGAAAGCCTTCTCCTCTATAGGTCTCTGTTCTGGGGACCAGAGAAACCAATAGATTGTATTTTCTTCTATTTTTTTAATTTGCTACATACCAAGAACACTTCCTTTAGAGAACACCTTGAAACTCTCCTGGGTTTTGTTGTTATTGTCTTATTTTGTTTTGTTTTTTTGAGACTAGGTCTCCCTGTCTCACCCAGGTTAGATGAGTGGCAACTGCTCACAGGCCTTATCCTACCACTGCTAGATGTGGAAGATTTCCAACCTGGGCCACCAGTTCATCCCTCCTTAGGCATTCTGGTGGTTTCCCTCTCCTCCTTCCCCAATCCTGAGGGGACTCCCCATCTTAGTATCAGACTGAATGTGGACAGATGATGGACTTTGGCCCTCTTGCAGTTCAGAACTGAGCTCAAGTGATCCACTAGCCTCAGTCTCCCCTGGAGCTGGGATTTCAGGCATGCACCGCTACATCTGGCCAAAACTTTAGGTCTAATTCCTAGAGCAAGATTCTTCTTAGACTTTTGTTCTTAAAGTTTATTTTTGGTTTGTTTGTAGATCTGTTACTCGATTGCACCTCTCAGCTGGCCAATCATCAGTTCCCCAACGTCCCAGCCCTTCCCGAAGACATCAAGGGCACTTGCTTTCAAACTGGAAATAAAAGGAGCCATGAGCCCTTTGCTGCTCCAGAACGATTTGGAAATAGCAGTTTGGGCTTCAGCTGTAACTCATATCCCCATGCTCCAGAGAAGGTGACTCTCCTTGTAGATGGCACTCGTTTTGTGGTCAATCCACAGATATTCACTGCTCATCCGGACACCATGTTGGGAAGGTAACAGGTTCCCTATGAGTTCACTCTGTTCTTTAGAGTGGGAAGAATGGTTATGCCCAGAGTTATGCTGAAGCCAGTTCAAACCACAACCAACTGCTAAATTTAGTTAGCATTTACACCTCATAAGTCCACAAGTAATACAAATCAGGGCTTGACTTGTTGTATTATTTTCTAGACTTTAAGAAAGTAATGGAGAAAGTGTTAATAATGTAGATTAAACTTAAAGGTATGTTGGTACACCTGGTTGTTAAACGTTTACTACCATACCCTTGGTTATAGCTATTATTTAATCTGCCTATAGAAATACCTACACACTTGCCTGTCTAAAGAGACTAGAAAAAAATGACACCAGCCTTTGTGAAAAATTATTTGTCTTTCCCTAACAGAAGACAGACAGAGCTTTGTGTATACAGTCATAAGGTTTTGGGGTTTTTTTGTTTCATTACGCAATGTGTCACTGAATAAATTTCCTAAAAGGAAAAAAAATATAGCTATAGTGGTAGAAGATAGTTCAAGAACACTATAGCTTATTGTCTAACCCCCTCCAGTATCTTCTTCAATAAGATATCTGATCATCATGGGATCATAGAGTTAGTGCTGAAAGAGAACTTAGCAGGCATCTAGTCTAACCCCTTTGCTTTACACATGAAAACTGGAACCTAGAGAGGTTAAGTTATTTAAAGTTAAGTAAAGTGATCTATCCAAGATCACATGGCAAGTTAGGGACAATGCCAAGATTCAAACTCAGCGCCAATTCCAGCACTTCTCCCACCACCCTTCACTGCTTCCCATGTTTAGTTGCTCCTGGTCTGTTTGAACTACTTGTAAATCAAAGGTAGTGAGATTGTCTGTGGTCCAGTACTCTCCATGAGAGGATGTGCAAGGGAGAGATCATCCCTGAACTCTGTGGGAAAGGTGCTGGAATAACCAAGGGTAGTATGTGATTTCATGCTGTTAAACAAAAGAAGGGTAGTGAAGCAAATATCCTACCTCTGAGAAGTCAACAGTGATTTACTGAGCTCTTACTATGTACCGGGTGCTTTGCCAAGCATTGGTGATACTTAGAAAGTCAAAAACAGTCCCTTCTCTCAAGGAGCTTACTAGCTAAGGTGGAGAGACCACATACAAACAACTGCGTACAAATAGGATTTATACAGGATAAATTGAAGATGTTTTCCGGGGCGAGGCACTGGTATTCAAGAAGACTGGGAAAGGCTTCTAGCAGAAAGTGGAATTTTAGCTAAGAACTAAAAGAAGCCAGGGGAAATACAAGACTGAGACAAGGAGGGAGAAAAGACTCCCCAGAATGGGGAGTCAGAGGGTTTTGTTTGAAGAAAAGACAGGAGGCCATTGTCACTGAATCCCAGAAGACATGAAACAGAGTAAGGCATAAGAAGACTGGAAAGATAGGAAGGGCTTTAAAAGCCAACCAAAGGAGTTTTGATTCTAGGGAACAACTGAAGTTCATTGAGTAGGGTAGCATCATGGTCAAGGCTGCTCATTAGGAAGCTCACTTTGAGGGTTGAGTGGAGAGAAGTGGGTATATGGGAGAGATGTTAACTTGGGTAGCATTGGCAGAACTTGACAATAGTTTGAATCTGGAAGTGAAAGACAGTGAGGAGTGAAGGATGACACCAAGGTTGGGAGCCTGCATAGCTGCAAAGATGGGGGTTAGTTAGGAAGTTAGGAAAAGGGAAGGGTGGGTTGGAAGAGGAAGGGAGGGAGGGAGGAAGATGAGTTTAATTTGGGATATTATGAGATATCCAATAGGCAGCTGGACACATGATATTAGAAGTCTGCAGAGCAGTTAAGGCTGCAGGTAGATTTGAAGATCAGCATAGATGCTGAGGTAACAATTCATGGGAATTGAAGAAATCACCAAGTGAAATAGTATCAAATGAAAAGAGATTAAACAGTTAAGGGATTTGTCTGGGGTCACATAAGCAGTTAGCGATAATGTCAAGATTCAAACCCAGACCTCAGACCCAATTCCAGAATTTCTCCCACTGTCCCTTATGGCCTCCCATGATTTGTTGCTTCTGACCTTAGTTTGAACTACCCGTCACTACTTGTCCGTTGGAGGTGGCAAACTGGTCTAGTCCAACAAGGAGGATGCACAAGAAAGAGAGCCATGAACTCTGGGAAAGGTGCTGAAATAACCGATATGGGATGTTGCTTTGTACTATCTTGGTTTGACTTGAGAAAGACAGAGACAGAGAGAAGCAGAGAGACAGAAAGAGATAAAGATAGGGAGATAAAGACAAAGACAGAGAGTCAGTGAGGGGAGGTGGGAGGGAGAGAAAGAAATGCCCTATATACAACACAAACCAAGGAAAGCTTCCTATGAAATTCCTAGGATGTCATTTGACATGCATCAACCTGAATGAAATGACAAAAATGAGATTTCACTTTCTGAGAGAGCCCTGTGATTTCGAAATAAATGATCACATTTTAATCTAGAGAAAAGATCAGCTTTTTAGGGAGGTTATTTGTCAGCAAGGCCACTGCTTCTCAGCATTAGTCGTTCTCCTCTGTCATTTTCTAAACTCATCTTTACTGCCAAGTTATATAAAATTGAATTTCTACCACCTGCTGTTTCTTGGCTTCTTTTAGAGTTAAGTATCTGTCATCAATAAGCCACATGCTATTTTTCCCTTTAAAGAACATTTCCCCATAGACTTGTCCCTTTCCCTGTTCGCTCCCTTGCAGTACATGTTTTTTTACTTTAAATAATTTTACATTTTTACACCACATTCTTTACCAAATATACCTTCTCACCTTACTTCTTGAAGAAATAATTTTCTCTCTTTTTGCTAACAGCTTCCTCTTTGCTACATTCTTTGGCTAACTGGAAAAACATGGTTTAAAAAATGTTCCCAATTCCTGCCTTGTCTCTCTCTCCCTTAGAACTGTTTTCAGTTATACTCATAATTTGGGATCTGGTTAACTTTGACGGTTAGAGCGCCGTGCTTTAGTCTAGGGCAGGAGTGGTCAGACCTGTGGTCTGGTAACATTTTTTAATATATCGATAACTGTATTTAATATAATTAGTTTTCTTTGTAATTCTGTGTATTTTATGCATTAAAAAACATATACTCAGAAAGAGTTCATAGGCTTTCCCAACTGCAAAAGTAGTCTAAGATACAAAAAACCTAAGAACTATAACAAAGCATTAGAAGATTTAGTGCTAAAGACTTGAATTATTTTGAAGCAACAGGTCTGTTATTTAGATTCATGGTGTTAAACTCAAAAAGGGATTTTGAGAATTTCAGTCTAAGTTGGACCATTTCATTTTCAATATCACTTTTTTCCCATGTTTCATAATTAGATATAATTCTTAGACGTTGAAAAAAGAAAGTTTAGTGCTAGAAGGAAATGTATAGATTGTTTGATTTAGTGCTTTAAGTTTACGAATGAATAAACAGATCCAGAGGGAAGAAGTAATTTGCCAAAAGCCACATAGTTAATCCATATCAGAGCCAGGATTAGAACAGAGGTCTTCACATTCTGTATACTTTTTGTTTATAACATGTTGCAACCACAGGTGATAATCCCAGTCCTGGCCAGTGGCCCTGTAAATAAATGAGTGCCTTTGGTCACAAGAATTGAGTAATGACGTGGCTAGCGCAGCTTTGATTAATTTCCATGACTAGAAAAACAACTTACAAGTGTGTGTCCCCAATGGGGGAGGAGGGTTTTATCTTCATGTATAATCACAGCACATTTATATTATGTTAATGTTATTATACACAGTGTCCCAAAAGTTTATATTATATTTAAAACTACAGGTGGTCTCTTTAATGTGATTATACAGGATATCTCACAAATCTTAATGAGTGATGCAATTAAAGCTTAACTTTAATAGGTAAACTATTATTGGGTCTCTATGTTTCCTCTAAGCTTTGTGTCTCCTCTATCAGATAACATAATAGGTGATTGATAAAAAAAACTTTTTGGAAACTGAACCCTCCTATTTAACTTTTTGGTTTTAATAAATGAACCAATTTGAACATAGAGCAAATGTAAATGTTTCTTCAAACTTTTGAACTAGAATAAGCCTAGAATATAAAAATATTTTTTTAGGTTCCAGTTCTTGCCCTTCCTCAGTCTTGGCCAAAATGTGTTCTTCTTTGGTGCAGTGCATACCACAATGCATTCCAACTGTTTTAAACATATGAGCTAGTGAAAGTACTACCAAGGCAGACGATCAAGGCAAACTGTTGATGTGAATGTGACTTCTACCAGTCGCAGTGTGAGTCTATGACTAGATTAGACCTAGGTGAAGAGGAGAATGAAGTCTGTTGGTAAAATGGTTGGTTGGCTTGATGGGTTAGAATCATTTTGTTGGGGATGTGATGGTCCTGAGTTTTTCCTCCTTTAGATTGTGAACTCTTTAAGGGCAGAAACTGACTTTTACCTCTTTTTGTAAGGGCAGAAACTGACTTTTACCTC
Source organism: Potorous gilbertii (assembly GCA_028658325.1). Taxonomy (NCBI): domain Eukaryota; kingdom Metazoa; phylum Chordata; class Mammalia; order Diprotodontia; family Potoroidae; genus Potorous; species Potorous gilbertii. The sequence goes on along the minus strand of JAQQSK010014209.1, from coordinate 1,050 downwards.
TCTTTGTATCCCCAGTGCTTAGCATAGTGCCTGGCACATAGTAGACATTTAAGAAATATTGATTGATTGATTCCACTGTGGGCCAGTTAGTTTCTTTACTGATCTGTGGCCACAAATTTTACCCATAACTCTAGCCAACTGACTTACCAAAGACTAGGTAGGATTATATAGCAGGAAGAACTTTGGTTCAGGATTAGAGCAACCTGACTTCTTTTTTTATTATTCTTTATTTAAGATTTCAACATTCATTTCCACAAAATTTTGGGTTCCAAATTTTCTCCTCTTTTCTTCCCTCCCCCACCCCAAAACGCCAAGCATTCTAATTGCCCCTATCACCAATCTGTCCTCCCTTCTAACATCCCTCCCTTCCCTTATCCCCATCTTCTCTTTTGTCCTGTAGGGCAAGATAACTTTCTATATCCCATTACCTGTATTTCTAATTTCCTAGTTGCAAAAACAATACTCAACAATTGTTCCTAAAACTTTGAGTTTCAAATTCTCTTCCTCCCTCCCTCCCCACCCATTCCCTTTGGAAGGCAAACAAAATAGGCCATATCTGTGAAGTTTTGCAAATGACTTCTATAATAGTTGTGTTGTCTAAGACTAACTATATTTCCCTCCATCCTGTCCTGCCCCCCATTTCTTTTATTCTTTCTTTTAATCCTGTCCCTCCCAAAAGTGTTGACTTCTAATTGCTCCCTCTTCCCACTGCCCTCCCTTCCATCATCTATCCCACCCTGCTTATCCCCTTCTCCCCTACTTTCCTGTATTGTAAGATAGGTTTTCATACCAAAATGAGTGTGCATTTTATTCCTTCCCTTAGTTGGATTTGATGAGAGTAAGCTTCATGTTTTTTTTCTCACCTCCCCACTTTTTCCCTCCACTGAAAAGTCATTTACTTGCCTCTTTTATGAGAAATAATTTGCCCCATTCTATTTCTCCCTTTCTTCTCCCAATGTATTTCTCTCTCACCACTTAATATAATTTTTTTTAATGATATGATCCCATCCTATTCAATTCACTCTGTGTTGTGTGTGTGTGTGTGTGTGT
>JAQQSK010014208.1:0-11207 GCA_028658325.1 Potorous gilbertii | reverse complement strand
GTGGGATTACACACACACACACACACACACACACACACACACACCGATGCACACACAGAGAGACAGAGAGCACAGAGTGAATTGAGTAAGAAGGGATCATATCTTTAAAAAATGAAGTTAAGTGGTAAGAGAGAAATGCATTGGGAGGAGAGAGGGAGAAATGGAATGGGGCAAATTATCTCTCACAGAAGAGGCAGGCAGGAGACATTTTAGTGGAGGGGAAAAGAGGGGAGCTGAGAGAAAAACATGAAGTTTACTCTCATCACATTTGACCAAGGAAGGAATAAAATGCACACTCAGTTTGGTATGAAAATCTATCTTACAATACAGGAAAGTGGGGGACATGGGGATAAGCAGGGTGGGGGTGATGATGGAAGGGAGAGCAATGGATGGAGGGAGCTATTTGAAATCAACACTCTTGGGGAGGGACAGGATCAAAAGAGAGAATAGAAACAATGGGGTCAGGATAGGATGGAGGGAAATATAGTTAGTCTTACACAACACAACTGCTGTGGAAGTGATTTGTAAAACTACACAGATATGGCCTATATTGAATTGCTTGCCTTCCCAAAGTGAATGGGTGGAGAGGGAAGGAAGGAGAGAAGTTGGAACTCAAAGTTTTAGGAACAACTGGTGAGTATTGTTCTCGCTACTAGGAAATAAGAAATACAGGTAATGGGGAATAGAAAGTTATCTGGCCCTACAGGACAAAAGGGAAGATGGGGCAAGGGAAGGGAAGGATGATAGAAGAGAGGGCAGATTGGTGATAGGGATAATTAGAATGCTCGGTGTATTGGGGAGGGGAAAGGGGACAAATGGGGAGAGTATTTGGAACCAAAAATTTTGTGAAAATGAATGTAAAAAGTTAAATAAATAAATTTATTTAATAAAAAAATAATAAAATATTTAAAAAATTAAAAAACCACATTCATTTTTAAAGCTTTGAGTTGTACGTTCTCTCCCTTCCTTCCTCCTCATCCACCCTATTGAGAAAGCAAGCAATTTGATATAAGTCATACATGTGTGGCCACGGAAAATGCTTTCATAATAATCATGTTTGGTAAGACTAGTCACATTTCCCACTATCCTGTCTTGCCCTTCATTTATTCTATTCTCTCTCTTTCCTTCTACCTCTACAATAGGGTTGCCTCTGATTACACTCTCCCTCAATCTGGTGTTCCTTCTATTATCCTCCCTCTACTATTTTCTTCCCCCTGCCTTTCTCCAGAGTAAGATAGATTTCCATAACCAATAGAATGCGTGTAATTCCCTCCTTAATCCAAATCCACTTATTCCCTCTCACCTGTCCCCACTTTTCCTTTTTTATGAAAGTTCTTTCTTGCCTCTTTTATAGGACATTATTTACTACATTGTACATTACCCTTTCTCTTTTTTCCCAGTACATTTCTCTCAAAACTTAATTTAATTTTTTTGGCTATCCTTTATATTTTGCTCACCCTGTGACCTCTGTCTATATAATTATACTGCATATGCACATGCATACATACACACATATTGCATGTATGTGTATATATACATATGTGTACACATACACATATACACATATACCTTAACATATATAACATTCACATACATATGTACATATACACATACATACCCATATATAATGTGCACATACACATATACACATACACACATATATACATATGTATGTGTGCGTACACATATACATATACATGCACAAATATCCACATATACCTATATATGCATGTATGTATGTATGTGGGTGTATATTCCTTCTAAGTACCCTAATACTGAGAAAGGTCTCATGAACTAAAAATACCATCTTTCCATGTAGGAAAGTAAACAGTTCAACTGTAATAAGTCTCTTATGTATTCTTTTTCTTGTTCACCTTTTCATGCTTCTCTTGATAGCCTTGTATTTCATTAAATATTCATTTTTTTTCCCTGAAGAATTACATTCAGTTTCGCTGGGTAGTTGATTCTTGGTTTGAATGCTAGCTCCTCTAATCTCCAGAATATCACATGCAAAGTCTTTCAATACATTAGTAGAAGCTGCTGGATTTTGTGTTATTCAGATTCTATTTCCACAATTCTCAAACTTCCTTTCTGATTGCTTACAACATATTCTCCTTGACCACAGAACCCGAATTTAGCTACAACATTCCTAGGTTTTTACCTTTTGGGATTTTATTCAAGAGGTGATTCTTTCCATTTCTATTTTACTGTCTGCTTCTAGAATATCAGGGCAGTTTTCCTCGATAATTTCCTTGATGATTACTTGAAAGATGATGTCTAGGATAGTTTTTTGAATGTGGTTTTCAAGTGGAGCAATAATTTTTAAATGATCTTTCCTGGATCTATTTTTGAGGTCAGTTGCTTTTCCAATATGATATTTCACATTGTCTTCTATTTTTTTCATTCTTTTGGTTCTGTTTTATAATTTCTTGATTTCTCATAAAGTAATTAGCTTCCATTTGCTCCATTCTAATTTTAAAGGAATTATTTTCTTCAGTGAATTTTGGACCTCCTTTTCCATTTTGCCAATTCTGCTTTTTAATGCGTTCTTCTCCTTGTCAGCGTTTTGGACCTTGTTTGCCATTTGGATTAGTCTGTTTTTAAAGTTGTTATTTTGTTCAGCATTTCGAGGATCTCCATTAGGAAATTGTTGACATGATTTTCATGATTTTTTTACATTGCTCTCCTTTTTCCTCTCTTGCTTGATTTTCAAATGATTTTTGAAGTGTTCCATAGAGCGAAAGCATTTCATATTTCATATTTTTCTTGGAGGGTTTGGATGTAGGAGGCTTGACCTTGCTCTCTTCTTCCATTTGTGTACTTTGATCTTCCTCGTCATAAGAAAATAAAGTTTAACCAAGAAAGTCACCTTCTAGAATCTTATTTATTTACCCAATTGTCTTCTGAGCTTTTTGCTAATTAAAGGATGTATTACCCCAAGTTTCAAGGGTTTTGTGCAGCTGTTTTCACAGATGTTTCAAGGAAACTGTAAATTCTCACATCCTCCAAAGTGGTATGATAAAAGGAGATGTGTTTACACCTCTCCTGGCCTGCACTCTGGTCTGTGAGCAACCATAAGCACCCTTTTCTTCCCTGGAACTGCTAGCAGGATTCCCTATCTATAGCCACTACCAGTTCTTCCATGCCAGTGCACCTCCTCATCCCTGGATTACCACCCAGGACTGTGACCCAGATCAACCACTCAATTTCAAGAGTTCCAGAATCAGGTCTTATGGTAGCAGCAGCTCCCATTACCCTGGATCTTGGACTGGGGCTAGGGCCAGACCATATTCCTCTCTCATCCAGTAGAGAGAGCTTCCTCACAGACCTTTGAAGATGTCTTTGGTATTTATGAGTTGATGTCTGGAAATCACTACAAACCGCCTGTGTTTCAGCACCTTGAGGCCTGCTCCAGTGCCTTCTGTGCACTTTTGCCCATTCTGGGCTGCACTCTTCTTTGAGCCTGATACAATAGACCCTTCCTGTCAGCCTTCCATATTGTCTTGGACAGGAAATGTTTCGCTCTGTCATTTCGTGTCTTCTGGTGGGTCCTCTAGAATTTATTTAGAGTCATTTTTACAGGTATTTTGAGGGCTTTTGGGGAAGAGCTCAGGTCCCTGTTTTCACTCTGCATGGTGACTCCTCCCCCATTTCCTAATGGTTAAAGAATATGAACATACAATTTCCAAACAAGAAATCAAAGCTATCCCTAGTCATATGACATAAATGCTCAAAATCACTATTGACTAGAGAAATTAAAATTAAAACATTTCAAGTATCACTTCACACTTATCAGATTTGCCAAGATGGTAGGAAAGGAAAATGCCAAAGGTTGGAGAATACATGGGAAAACTGAGCACCAAAAGGAACCATTAGAAGAGTTTCGAAATGGTCCAACCTTTCAGGAGAACAATTTTGAATTATACCCGAAAGGCAATCAACCTGTACATACATTTTGACCCAGCAATACCACTACTTTGGGGTACTGTGTATATGCCAAAGATATCAAAGGAAAAGGAAAAGTACCTATATATGCAAAACTATTTTTAAAAGCTTTTTCCGTGGTGGCAAGGAATTGGAAATTGAAGGGATACTCATCAATTAGGGAATGACTGAACAAGCTGTGGCATATGATCGTGATGGAATACTCTTGTTCTACAAGAAATGATGAACAGGATGCTTTTAGAAAAACCTGTGAATACATATCAAGTGATGTAAAGTGAAATGAGCAAAACTAGGAGAGCATTGTGCACAGTAAAAGAAAAATTGTAAAATAATCAATTGTGAATGACTTAGCTTTTCTCAGCAATACAATGATGCCAGACAATTTCAAAGGAAGTATGATGAGAAACGCTACTCACATTCAGAGCCAAAAAACAAAACAAAACAAACTGGTGGAGTCTGAATACGGTTTAAAGCATGCTTTCTAAACTACATTATTCTTGGATCTTTTGTCTGCATTTTATTTTGCAACATAGATTATATTGAAATGTTTTGGGTGATTGCACATTTTCAATCTATGTAAAACTGCTTGTTTTCTCAAGGAAGGGGAGGAGAGACAATATGTAACTCAAAATTGAAAACAAAAACAAGATTGTTTAAAAAAAATTGCTTTTATGTAACTGAGGGAAAAGAAGGAACTGCCTCCATGAAGTCTTCCCTGATCTGCTGAATATGATCTCTCCTTTAAATTTTTCTTTTTTTTAAAATTAAATTATTTTATTTATTTTCAGTGTTCAACAATCACTTCCATATATCTTATATTTTTCCCCTCCCTCCCCATCATTGACTCCTTCTTTCTCACTCCTTCCCTGAGATGGCATCCAATCTTATATAAGTTCTACACATACATTCCTATTAAATACCTGTTGCCTAGGAGACTTAAAATGAATGAGAGAAACCATAAAGCAAAACAAAACACAATACAAAAAAGAATGATCTGTGATCTGTGATCCAATTCCATAACTCTTTCTCTGGATGTGGAAGGCGTTTTGCTTTGAATCCATTGGAAATTTTTTAAGTCCTTGCATTGCAATGAAGTAATACGTCTACTAGAAAAATTCTTCACACACCGTGGTTGTTGCTGTGTACAAATTCTCCTGGTTCTGCTCCTTTCACTCAGCATCAGTTCATATAAGTTTTTCCAGGCCTCTGAAGTCTTCCTGTTCATCATTTCTCATAGCACAATAATATTCCATTACATTCATATACCACAACTTGTTCAGTCATTCCCCAATTGATGGGCATCCCCTTGATTTCCAATTTTTGGCCACCACAAAGAGAGTTGCTATAAACATTTTTGTACATGTGGGACCCTTTCCCATTTCTATGATCTCTTTAGAATAGAGTCCCAGAAGTGATATTGCTCAGTCAAAGGGGGCTACACATTTCTGTAGCCCTTTGGGCATAGTTCCAAACTGTTTTCCAGAATGGTTGGATCAGCTCACAGCTCCTCCAATAATGATTTAGTGTTCCAACTCTCCCAACATTTATCTTCTCTAACATTTATCACCTTCCTGTTTTGTCATGTTAACTAGTCTGATAGGTGTCCTTTAAATTTTTCTGGGGCTTTTTGCATTTCTACTTTGCTCCATCTAATTTTTTCTTACATTATACTTATTGTGAATATGCTATATTTTCTCTCTTCTCCTGATAGATACTACTTGAAGGTAGAGAGTTTTTTTTTCAAGTTTGCATGTTGTATGTTCAACTTCCTAGGTAATTTGCGCATGGCACATAATAGGAACAATGAATAGCTATTGAGCTAAAATTGCACCAACCCCTTTGGCTCAACTGTCTTTGTTTCTTGTTGACAACAAAGGGTTCTTTTGTTTGCTTGGTAAAGCTTATTGCTTTCAAATTTTTATTTATTCATAAAAAAACCCCAAACAAACAGAAGAGCACAATGATAGAGAAATCTGGCTCCTTCTAGATAAAAACAATGTGGTGATAGTTGTTTTCTATGTTGACAGTGAGCAGAATAGTAACCCCTCAATGCATTAAAAATTCCAGATGACCCAATCTCTTTTACCATCATCCCAATGAATATTTAGCTAAACGATATAGGTGTGTGGTATATTTATATCCACAATGTAGTACTTCATACCTCTTATATGGGCATGTGGACACATATCCAACCTCTAAAACGGCTTGCTCACTTCAGTTTTCTCCAACACTGCCTGGTCTAGGTTCAAAGAAAAGAATCATCACTGTACAATTATACCTATAATCTCTCAACATGCTTTGAATAATCCTGTTGAATATGAATATACTATCCCAACTCGCTGCAATAGCCTGTGAGATCCCAACAGTATATTCCATTTACACAAAAGAATCACTCATAATGATGACACTTTTAGATCTAAAACATAACCATTTATTTGCAATAGGACAAAATAAATATTTGTGTGACAAATTTCCATATTAATTAATACATTTTTATCCACATATAATCTTGGATCATACTCTCTCACCAGTGTATTCAGTATCTGGGAGATAATGGACACATTTACAAGAACCTACAAGAATAGCATGAAGCTGGAAGGATGGGGCAGAGAGGGAGATAGACCATGTGCTCGAGGTAATTCACACCTCTGTGGTCCAGGCTTTGATATCATTGTTCAAATTTTGCAAATGTTCAAGCACACACGCAAAATGCATAAATCCATTTCTCTAACTTCTAATCTGCTGATCCTCATTTCTCTTGCCAAGTATTCTTTTCTGTCATCAAAATGATAAGGTATTTACAAAATCTTCTAGCTCATAGTCACTAGTAAAAAAGGTTGAAAAATACCACCTCTTAATTTGGATAGTAATTCTGTTTAAGCAAGAGAATTGCAAAATTCATACAACTTCCTGGTCTCTGGGCCATACACACACTCAAGACCATCCAGCTGTCAATCATTCCATCATTCTAACAGAGTTCAGAGATTTTTTTCTTTTTTTTTGAGAAAGCAAGGTAATTGGGGTTAAGTGATTTGCCAAAGGTCACATAGCTAGTAAATGTCAAGTGTCTGAAACCAGATTTGAACTCAGTTCTTCCTGACCCCAAGGCCAGTGCTCTATTCACTGTGTCACCTAGCTTTCCATAAGTTCAGAGATTTTTAACCAATTTCATGTCACAATACCTTGGGTTGACTCTCAAAGAAGTACAGTAAGCAAGGTAAAATAGTTCTTCACTTTTCAGGATTGTGCACAATTCAATTAAATTATAGAAATATAGTCACACAATTGCAAAACTTGTGTACCCCTTTTATGCTCTTCCTTCTGAAAGTTGAGGGGACACAAAGAACAGGTGCTTGTGAGAAGTTTCTTTTCTCTTAAGCTATAGGTTGAATTAAAAGAGGATAGCTGGAGATGAAGTTGTCTTCCAAAAATTCAGGCATCCAGAAACCAGAAGCTGTAGCCTTCTTGTTTACTAACTGATACAACTTGTGGTTGCCTCTATCAGTTCCAACAAAGCTGCTGTGACTTTTGGGTGAGTTTTCCTCTTTTTCTAAGTTCTTCATCCTGTTTGTCACAATAGTTTCTCAATCTTAATCTCATATAATTGCAGTTGGTTAAATCAGAACCTTTTGGTCCTCATTGACTCTTCTTTCACTTCTGATTTAATAATTCATCGAAGTCCCCTTAAAATCAATAGTCCTCATATAATTACCCCTGTAACTAAATAGTCATATGATTAAAATATTTTACCCTCATAATTTTTACAGCAGTTACACTTATAACCACCCAGAACAAGAAGTGGACTGGCCACTATGCCCTATGGTATTTTTCATTTTTACCAATTTTGGATGAAAGAAAACTAATATGACATCAGCCTTTAAAGTTAGGTAGGAAGAGAGATTTTGAAGAATGGTAAATGTGGCCATGCAGGATAAGGGCAATCACTTGAATTCTTCATACTGCTACACTGTGATGAGAGACCTGAAAGAGGCTTCCCTTCCTGACAGCATTGATGTACACCTCTATATTGGTGAAATAATGTTGAGTGGACCAGATGAGGCTACAGAGGCAGATGCCCTCAACCAGATGGTGGCCCATGTGAGAGACAAGGAATGGGAAATTAACTCTAGGAAAATCCAGGATTTATCATACTAAATCAAATTTTGGGAAATAGAGTGGGCAGGGAAAACTTAATGGATTCAGATCACAGTATGGAATATCCTCCTGACACTTTTAAGTATTCTAAGAAGAAAACTCAGAAACTATTTGAGAATCAATATTTTCCAACTGGGTATCCTGATGGCATTCATTTTCTGAGTTACTTACAAGTTAGAATTTATCAAATGGGTACAAGAACCAGTTTTAGTCAAGGAATAAATGTAAATAAGACAGGCTATCCATTAATCGCTCCCTTTGGGATCTTATATTCTTGCAATACCCATGTTTCTGGAGGTCTTTTTCCATGAAGGCCACTAGGTTAAGTGGAGCCTTTGACAGGCACCAAGAGTGGTTAAAATAAAACTGTTGTGTCTGAAACTCCAAGTTTCCCAGAGTATGTGCAAACTATACTGTGTTTGAAAAGCAGTTTCTTGCCTCTTACTGGAATCTAGTTACTACTGAACAGATGACATGAGGTTATACAGCTGTCTTTTGTCAGGTTGCCTATTATGGGTTGAGTAATAAAAGATCTTTTTTATCTCTAACAAAATTGAAGTGACAGAGAGCTTCTATTACTAAATGGAAATGGAATATTTACAATCACATGTTTTCTGGGGTTCTCCAGTGTTAACGCCTTTGGAAACAATGATGATTAGGCTGAAGACTGAATCTTCCAGGCCAAGTTCTGGAGCGCTCCCTCCTCCACAGGTCTAATCAAGCCTTTCGATAAGGGTCTTTCTTCTGAGGAATGTCGTTTTCCCTTGTTGACCAATTGTTCCATTCTTTATGACAGAGGCATATACAACTGAATTTCAGCATCCTCAGTAATGAGATACCAAAGGAATAGGGCTCCTAATTAGTCCTTGCAGTGGGATAACCTCTAGGTTACTTGGCTGGCATGTGAAAAATCCTTGAAACGTGATCTTCAGCTATACTAAAATTTGGTGATGACTATGAGTCTAGTCAAATCATGTGAACACAGTGGAAGAATTTTGCTCATTTCTTCCTTTGCAAACCATTGTTTATGGGGCAGTCAATAAATATATATTAAGTTTCTACTACATGCCAAGCACTTTTCTAAGTGCAGGGAATACAAAAAAAGACAAAAGTTAGCCCCTGCCCTCAAGGAACTCACAACCTAATGAGGTAGGAAGAAAGTGAACAAATAAATACGTACAAGCAGGCTGTATACAAGATAAAGAAATAATTAAAGAGGGAAGGAACCAAAATTAAGAGAGGCTGAGAAAGACTTCTAGCAAAAGAAGAGTTTTTAGTTGGTATTTAAAGAGAGCCAGAAAGCAGAAATTAGGAGAGAAGTATTTCACATACGGGGTGGGAATGTCAGGGACAGCCAGAGAACATACTTAGACTGAAGATGGAGTGACTTGTTCTCAGAACAGCAAGTAGGCCAGAGAAACGAATTAAAGAGTACATGGAGGAGAATGAAGTTTAAAAAGGCTGGAAAAGTCCCTTGTGCAAAGACATAGTTAATTATTATTTTTTTGGGGGGGATTTTCTTTTTTTAAAAAATAAGTTTATTTATTGAACTTTTTACATTAATTTTCACAAAATATTGGGTTCCAAATTTTCTCCCCATATGTCCCCTCCCCCCACCCCAATACACTGAGCATTCTAATTTCCTCTATCACCAATATGCCCTCTCTTCTATCATCCCTCCTTTCCCTTGTCCCCATCTTCTCTTTAGTCCTGTAGGGCCAGATAACTTTCTATTCCCCATTACCTGTATTTCTTATTTCCCAGTGGCAAGAACAATACTCGACAGTTGTTCCTAAAACTTTGAGTTCCAAATTCTCCCCATCCCTCCCTCCCCACCCATTCCCTTTGGGAAGGCAGGCAATTCAATATAGGTCATATCTGTGCAGTTTTGCAAATGACTTCCATAATGGTCATGGTGTGTAAGACTAACTATATTTCCCTTCATCCTATCCTGCTCTCCATTGCTTCTTTTCTCTCTTTTGATCCTGTCCTCCCCAAGAGTATTGATTTCAAATAGCTCCCTCCACCCATTGCTCTCCCTTCCATCATCCCCCCACCCTGCTTATCCCCCTCTCCCCAACTTCCCTATATTGTAAGATAGATTTTCATACCAAAATGAGTGTACATTTTATTCCTTCCTTTAGTCGAATGTGATGAGAGTAAATTTCATGTTTTTCTCTCAGCTCCTCTCTTTTTCCCTCCACTAAAAATTCTCCTGCCTGCCTCTTCTATGAGAGATAATTTGCCCCATTCCATTTCTCCCTCTCTCCTCCCAATACATTTCTCTCTCACCACTTAAGTTCATTTTTTTGAGATATGATGCCATCCTATTCAATTCACTCTGTGCTCTCTGTCTCTCTGTGTGTGCGTGTGTGTGTGTGTGCGTGCGTGTGTGTGTGTGTGTGTGTGTGTGTGTGTGTGTGTGTAATACCACCAACTATCCAGACACTGAAAAATTTCAGAAGTTACAAATATTGTCTTTCCATGTAGGAATGCAAGCAGTTCAACTTTAGTAAGTCCTTTATGACTTCTCTTTGTTGTTTACTTTTTCATGCTTCTTCTCATTCTTGTGTTTGAAAGTCAAATTTTCTTTTCAGCTCTGGTCTTTTCATCAAGAATGCTTGAAAGTCCTCAATTTCATTGAAAGACCAGTTTTTCCCCTGAAGTATCATACTCAGTTTTGCTGGGTAGGTGATTCTTGGTTTTAGTCCCAGCTCCTTTGACTTCTGGAATATCCTATTCAACGCCCTTCTATTCCTAAATGTAGAAGCTGCTAGATTTTGTGTTATCCTGATTGTATTTCCACAACACTGAAATTGTTTCTAGCTGCTTGCAATATTTTCTCCTTGACCTGGGAACTCTGGAATTTGGCCACAATGTTCCTAGGAGTTTCTCTTTTTGGATCTCTTTCAGGCAGTGATTGGTGGATTCCTCGAATACTTATTTTGCCCTCTGGTTCTAGAATATCAGGGCAATTTTTCTTGATAATTTCATGAAAGATGATGTCTAGGCTCTTTTTTTGATCATGGCTTTCAGATAGTCCCATAATTTTTAAATTGTCTCTCCTGGATCTATTTTCCAGGGCAGTTGTTTTTCCAGGGAGATAT
>JAQQSK010014207.1:0-11208 GCA_028658325.1 Potorous gilbertii | reverse complement strand
GATGATGGAAGGAAGGGCAATGGGAGGAGGGAGCAATTTGAAGTCAACACTCTTGGGGAGGGACAGGATCAAAAGAGAGAATAGAAGCAATGGGGGGCAGGATAGGATGGAGGGAAAAATATAGTTAGTCTTACACAACACGACTATTATGGAAGTCATTTGCAAAACTACACAGATATGCCCTATATTCCAAAGGGAATGGGTGGGGAGGGAGGGATGGGGAGAAGTTGGAACTCAAAGTTTTAGGAACAACTGTTGAGTATTTTTCTTGCTACCAGGAAATAAGAAATACAGGTAATAGGGAATAGAAAGTTATCTGGCCCTACAGGACAAAAGAGAAGATGGAGACAAGAGAAAGGAGGCATGATAGAAGAGAGGGCAGATTGGTGAAAGGGGAAATCAGAATGCTCAGTGTACTGGGGTGGGGGGAAGGGACAAATGGGGACAAAATTTTGGAACCCAAAATCTTGTGAAAATGAATGTAAAAAGTTTAATAAATAAATTTATGTTAAAAAAAATTAAAACTGCCAGGAATATTGTAGCCAAATTCCAGGGTTTCCAGGTCAAGGAGAAAATATTGCAAGCAGACAGAAAGGAAAAAAAAATGAAGCGTCACAGAGCCACAGTCAGGATAACTATTGGTGCATGAATACAAATTGAAATACACAGTTTTTGGTACTTTACTTGTCTTCAGTTGCTTTTGTTCTTGTCTATGTTTTCTTTCAAAAAGTTTCTGCTGTGAATATGTTTTTCATAACTACATAGGTATAACCTCTCTGGAATTGCTTGCCTTCTCAATGAGGGAGGAGGTTGGTGAGGAGGGAAGAAGAGAGAGAATTTGGAACTCAGAGTTTTAAAATCAAATGTTAAAAATTGTTTTTACATGTAACTGGGAAAAAATAAAATAATAAATAGAAGATGAGGGAAGGAGTTTTCAAGATGTATGTGAATTGTATTGGAAGCATAGGGGAAAGGGTTGGGGGAACTATTGGAGGGGTGGTCATGATGGCAAGTGGGAATCTGGGGAGAAAAGATAGGGTAATAAGAGAGACTGAAGAAGAAAATGATGAGTAAAAATCAGATAGAAAAATTCACAAATAGCAATTATAAATTTGAATGTGAATGGGATGTTTATATCAACTCTCAGTTGTGGCAAAAAACTGGAAATTTCAGAGATCCTGATCAATTAGGAAAGGGCTTAAAAATTTGTTGTGTTGGAATACCACTGTGGTATAAGAAACGATGAGCTTGATGACCTTAGAAAAGTATGAAATGGTGAAGAGTGAAGTGAATAGAATCAAAAGAACATTATACGCAATAATAGCAATATTGTTTTAAGGATGACTTTGAGTGACTAAGATTTTGTGACTATACACAATTATCTTTCATATTATACTATGTCATGGAAATGCTTGTTTTATTCCATAAATTTTGAGTACTTTTTTAAAGGTGAGAGATAGTTTATGGCCAGTCCATGTAATCCATTGCTATCTCTGCAATTTTAAAGGCCCCAAGGGAAAATTCTTTTGAAGGTGGATTTATGGGAAGCTGCAGACAGGAAACAAAAAGAATGAAAAGCCATTGATGATCTATAATCTGCATCACCCAAATAAGTAACATCAATGGAACATAGACTACAACACTGGGTAATGTGAGTAATTAATATGTGTTAATAATTTGGACACATATACAGTATGCAATGAAATGTAATGAGGGTATAAATTTTGAACATGAGTCATTCTTGAACCTGAGAGGGGGAAAAGGAAAACTTGAAGATGGAGTCATCCATTAGCAGACTGGTTGGAGCTTGGGTAAAGGAACCAAGATCTCCCAGTGCCTCCTAGGTCATCTCCAGTCATCCTAATGAATATCCAGTCACTGGATTCAGATGGCTCTGGAGGAGAAATGAGGTTGGTGAACTTACACAACCCTCCCTCACTCAAAACAAAGCCAAGTGCAAGTCATGTCATAATTTCTCTGATGGCATGGTGCTCAGCCACAAAGGACGAACACAACCATGTGTTTGGAACTATATAGCTTCCAATGGTGGGAATCATTAGGGAGATTGATGTGGGAGGTAATTTTTAAATGACATATGCTCACAAGGTATTTTGAAATGCTAAGTGGAGAGACTGAGAGATTCATCTCAGGGTTAATTCTCTCTGGGAACCTTTGATTTTTAAATTACTGTGATCCAATTCCTTTCAACTTAGTCAAAACTATGTAAACTATAACCAGAGTCAGGCAAATTACCCTAGAGGTGGTGGAGACAAGACAGCAGAGTAGAAAGACTCAAGTACTTTAGCTCTTCCCCCACAGCCTGTAAATATACCTATAAAAAATGACTCCATACAAATTCTAGAGCAGCAGAAGCCACAAAACGACACAGAGAAAGGGATTTCCAGCCCAAGGCAACCTGGAAAGCTGACACAAAAGGTTTATTGCACAGGAAATAGGGCAGAGTGCATCCCACAGAACTCAGCTTGGCCCTGGTCCCTCTGTGCCCACAGAAACAGGACGAAAATAGGCCTTTGGGGTGGAATCCCCAGCAGCAGCAGCAGCTGTTCTCAGATCCCTCAACCCACAAATGCCAAATAAAGCTTCAAAGGTCAGTGAGAAAACTTTTCCATCTGTGTGAGAAGGGAACACGATCTGGCCCCACCAGAAGTTGCCACTGCAGTGGCAGATCCATTTTTGGAATCCCCCACCTAAAACCCCTGGGGGAATTGAGTAGCTGATCTGAACCTCATCCCTGAGCCCAGCCCTGGGATGAGAAGGAGGAGCACTTGCAGAGCTGGATGCAGCTGTAAAGAAGCAATTGTACTACTCTCAGATTCTGGGCAGAGTTTGTTGGTTATTCCCAGACCAGTGTGCAAGCCAGGCAACAGGAGAAGAGTAAACCCCTCTCCCTTGATTGTGCCACCTTGGAGGAACTGAGAACTTACAGGTGTTCAGAGTGTGTCCTGCTCTTGACAAGGGACTAAAAGTCAAGTAACTGGCTGGGAAAATGACCAAAAAAGGGAAAAAGAATAAGACAATAGAAGGTTACTTTTTTGGTGAGCAGATATTTTCTTCCATCCTTTCAGATGAGGAGGAATGAAGCATGCCATTAGAGAAAGAATTAAGGGTAAGCATCTCTGCATTCAAAACCTCCAAAGTGGATGTGCACTGATTTCAAGCCATGGAAGAGCTCAAAAAGGATTTTAAAAATCCAATAAGAGAGGTGGAGGAAAAACTGGGAAGAGAAATGAGAGAGATGCAGGAAAAGTATGAAAAGTGGGTCAGTATCTTGCTAAAGGAGACCAAAAAAATATGCTGAAGAAAATAATACTTTTAAAAATAGGCTAACTTAATTGGCAAAAGAGGTCCAAAAAGCCAATGAGGAGAAGCATGCTTTAAAAAGTAGACTTAGCCAAATGAAAAAGGAGGTTCAAAAGCTCACTGAAGAAAATAGTTCTTTAAAAATTAGAATGGAAGAGATGGAGGCTAATGACTTTATGAGAGACCAAGAAATCACAAAAGAAAACAAAAAGAATGAAAAAATGGGAGATAATGTGAAATATCTCATTGGAAAAACAACTGACCTGGAAATTAGATCCAAGAGAGACAATTTAAAAATTATAGGACTACCTGAAAGCCTTGATCACAAAAAGAGCATAGAAATCATCTTTCACGAAATTATCAAGGAAAATTTCTCTGATATTCTAGAACCAGAGGACAAAATAAATATTGAAAGAATCCACTGATCATCTCCTGAAAGATATCCAAAAACAGAAACTCTTAGGAATATTGTAGCTAAATTCCAGAGTTCCCAGGTCAAGGAGAAAATATTGCAAGCAGCTAGAAGGAAACAATTTAAGTATTGTGGAAATACAATCAGGATAACACAAGATCTAGCAGCTTCTACATTAAGGGACTGAAGGACTTGGAATATGATATTCCTGAAGTCAAAGAAACTAGGATTAAAACCAAGAATCACCTACCCAAGAAAACTGAGTATAATACTTCAGGGGAAAATATGGTCATTCAATGTAATAGAAGACTTTCAAGCGTTGTTGATGAAAAGACCTGAACTGAATAGAAAATTTGACTTTCAAACACAACAATCTAAAGAAGCATGAAAAGGTAAATAGGAAAGAGAAGTCATAAGGGACTTTTCAAAGTTGAACTGTTTACATTCCTGTATTGAAAGATAATATTTGTAACACTTGAGATTTTCTCAAGATTATCCCCTACACATGCACACACACAGAGACAGAGAACCCACAGTGAGTTAAATAAGAAGAGACGATATCTAAAAAGTAAAATTAAGGGCTGAGAGAGGAATATATTGGGAGGAGAAAGGGAGAAATAGAATGGGGCAAATAATCTCTCATAAAACAGACAAGAAAAAGCTTTTTCAATGGAGGAGAAAAGGAGGAAGTGAGACGGAAAAAGTCAATCTTATTCTCTTCACATTTGGCTTAAGGAGGGAATAACATGCTCACTGAATTTAGTATGAAAATCTATATTACACTACAGGAAAGTAGGGGAGAAGGGGACAAGTGGGGTGGGGGGATGATAGAAGGGAGTGCAAATGGGAGGAGAGAGTAATTAGAAGTAAGCACTTTTGGGGAGATATAAGGTCAAAAGAGAGAATAGTGTAAATGGGGGGGCAGGGTAGGATAGAGGGAAATATAGTTAGTCTTAAATAACATGAATATTATGAAAGTCTTTTGCAAAACTACATATACATAGCCTATACTGAATTGCTTGCCTTCTCAGTGGGGATGGGAGGGAAGGGAGGAAGGGATAGAAGTTGGAACCCAAAGTTTTAGGAACAAATGTTGAGAATTGTTTTTGCATACAACTGGGAAATAAGAAATACAGGTCACGGGGTATAGAAATCTATCTTGTGCTATGAGAAAAGAGAGAAGATGGAGATAAGGGAAGGGAGGGGTGTGATAGACGGGAGGGCACATTGAGGGAAGGGTTAATTAGAATGCAAGGTGTTATGGGATGGAAGGAGGGGCGAGATGGAGAGAAAAATTTAAAACTCAAAATTTTGTGGAAATGAATATTGAAAACTGAAAATAAACATTTTTAAAAATTTAATTTTAAAAAAAAATAAACAAAAATTCAATTACCCTACAACTCCAACATATGACAAAGATGAATATAGAAACCTTGGAGGGTTTGAGTTCTGCCTCTATATTAAGGATGTTTTACCCTGTTGAGTCAGGTCTGGTATGTTGAGGCATACTGGTGCCCTATTCACTTAGTTTCACTATTAGAATAATAACAATAAAAATATGCTTAAGTATAATTCAACAATTAACAAAATAAAGTGTACTTAACTATAACACAGAGGATTGTCAACAAGAATCAAACAGTATTTGGGTGCATAGATTCAGACCTCCAATCTGCGTTAAAAACACTTGTCACCTGGTCAATGTGGTCTTGGGACATTCCACCAAGTCTAAAGGGCCCTGATTTCATGTGGAGAGACATTTTATGTCCTTAGGTGATTAGAAGTGATGTCAAAGTGGATGAAGCTTGCATTTTAACGCCCTAAGTCAGACAAGTCAACAACAGTTGTGTCAACTTTCAAGGGAAATTTAACAACCCATGCTTCAGGGGGAGGGGGAAACTTGGTACATAGTGATCTTAAAACATCCCTCTTATTTCTTTGGCATCAAATAATTGCAAGTGGATTTCACACATCACAACCTTAATTTTTAAACTTTACATCTCATTTTTCTTAAGGTGTATATTTCTTGAGATGTGTATTCTTATGAGAAAACCTTTGGACCTATGGACCAGAAACATAGTAATAGGTTTCTACAGACTTAATTGCTTCGTGGTCATCAATTTAATTTCTTCCTAGGCAATCACTGAGCAAAGGAGTTGTAACATAATGACATTATCACATGTCAACAGTTTAATTAGTGCATTATATCTTTACATAGCATTAAAGAAAAACAATCGAGATTTGTTCTATTAAAGTTTTTTTCGATCCAAATATAAATCTTTCCCATGTCTTGTATTTGGCAGGTTCCAAAATGTCTTTTAAGTTCAAATAGTTAGTCATATCTTTCTGACTCTCTGTGGTATACTGCTGTGATTTTCATTTCATGAACTTTGCACTATTTGCTAGCCTTTGCAGCAAGATTCCTGTAGAAACCCTATATTGTACTTGTAAGTTTGACAGCTTTTTCTGTAGTCTCCCTTGCTTTAAAATCATTCATATGTTGTGCCCTAACTGCAGCTGACCTCACTCAAGGGTCTGTACTCGGTCCTCCTGTCTATATCCTAATCCTTGATGATCTCATTAATTTTGAGAGGGTTGATAATTATAAACTTCATGTATCTATCTATCTATCTATTATATATTTGCATATATACATATATATACATATATATGGAAAGAGACAGAGAGATGCCCTTTATTTCTCCCCTGAATTTCAAGTTTGAATAAACACTTGCTTATCGGACTTCTCCAGCTCAAGATTTCCAAAACAGAACTTATTGTTTGCTTCCCCTGAAAAAATAAACAATCTCTCCTCAAAACTTTTGGTTAATGAGACTATAATTCTACTAACCCAGGTTCATAACTTCACTACTCTTCTAAAATCTTCTCTCTCCCATACCACTAATTTCCAATTAGTTGCCAAGTCTTGTTGATTTTTTCCTTCCAACATCTGTTGCATCTTTCTCCTACTCTTTACTTACATGGTTGGATGTTAATCTCACCTCCTACATTAAGTCCCCTTGATGATTCTCACCACTGGTATCTGTAAATAATTCATCTCCTTGACAACTACAAGAGTCTCCAAAATAATCTTTCCTAAACCACAGATCTGATCATGTAACTACCCTGCTCAAGGATCCTCAGGTTTTTTATTGCCTAGAGGGAAAATAATACAGAATCCTATGTTTGGTATTTAAAGTCATCACAGAATTACTTTGGTTACCCATCCAGTCTTATTTTACATTTCTCCTCGTCACATATTTTACAATTCAATCAAACTAACCTCCTTGCTGTTCTCTGAATCTACCTTCTACACTGCCCTTGTCCTTTACACAAGCTCCTCATTCTTCAAATATACTCTCTTGATCACCTCTGTCTTTTACAATATCTACTTCAAGACTGAGCTCCTCTGCTGTTTTACTGGGAGCCCCTTTTCCTTATCCCTTTGGTTGATAACTGTCCTGTACATTCCAATTTATTTCTTATATCTATCTCTATTTATCCCCTTTTCTACCTAACATGCATATATATTGTCTACTGGATACAATTTATGAGAGTAGGTATTATTTCTCTTTTTATGTATTTATTTTTAGTGTCTAACACAGCACTTAGCATGTATAGTAGATACTTAATCAATACTTGATAACTGATAACAGTTTGATCTATTTAATAGTTTCACCATTTCTGTTCTGCTTTCATCTTGGTTTTTCATTTTTCTCCATAACACCTTTCTGCGACTGGGAGTGCTTATTTTCTTCATTAAACCATTGGTGTTTATTTTTATTTGAAAGGAGGTTTTTTTTTGATTGTTTGAGACTTATTTTTACGTATCATTAGTCGTCTTGGAAGGAGAATATGGCTTTTCCTCCCTCTATCATTCCTTTGATCATATTTTTTTTATTTCTTCTATTTCAAAATAAATATTCTCACTTCCCTTATGCCCCTATTAAAGTTTCCAGCTTTCAAACAATTAAATTCAAGTATTAGTGAAAAATTAATGGAAAATGAAGCATTTTCACTTTATATTCATAGTCTTAGTTGTTACCCAGGGGCAGCTAGATGGTGCAATGGGTAGAGTATTGGGCTTGGAATCAGGAAGACTCTTCTTTTCCAGTTCAAATCTGGCCTCAGACATTTACTAGCTGTGTGACCCTGAGGAAATCATTTAACCCTGTTTACCTCAGTTTCCTCATCTCTAAAATGAGCTGGAGAAGGAAATGGCAAGAACTCCAGCATCCTTGCCAAGAAAACTCCAAATAAAGTCATGAAGAATTATACATGATTCAAGAACATATTATTGAATCTCATCAGTTCTAGAAGCCCATTTCCTTCTTTATTTTCTTTTCTTTTTTTTCTAAATAGATTACAGAATAAAATACAGGTTTATTAGTGAAGAGAGAACTGCACTTGGAATCAGGAAAACCTAAGGAAAACTTTTAAAACATATGACCTTTGTGACCTTGGACAAATCCATTGACATAAGGACCCTAGGCAATTCAACAAAATAAAAATTTTTATCTACATTGACTAGGAGATTTTCTTTTTAATCCCAGGTCTAATCTAAATAAATTTTTCAGATTATCTTACTGTATAGCTAAATATGCATCTGTCCAATACTAATTCTAAATATTTTATTTTGTGTATTCACCTTTTCATCCTAATCCTAGGTCCTTTCCAGAGACATCTCTGAAATGCTATCCCAAAAAAGCCCTGTTCTTACATGAAGGAAATGTCATATTCTTAAATAATTTTCCCAAGCACTTCCTTTGGGAGCTTATATATTCATACATTTTATCTTTACTTCTCCACAATTCATATTCTACAGGTTTCCAGGTCTAATCTTTCAAAAATCAACAATGTATGTTAGGCAAAAATCTTTCCTATATATGCCTCTTTTTCTATATTCTCTAGTGTTAAGAACCCTGAACTGCTCCCTTAGCACACAAAATTTTCTGTTTTTCACTTTGTGTTTTTTTTAATATTCACCAAAGTAATAATTCTATTTTTTCTTTGGAGACTCTTTCTAAATTCCTATTTTTATGGTATGTTAATTACATATGCCGACTCTAATTTTAAAAATACATTTCATTGATAAATTTTTGATACAGTAATCACTTCATAATAACAATACTCTAAACACCTTCAGTTAAACAAAAACAATTAGGCAAAACTATTTGATGTGATGATTGTGACATGTTATTATTTCCTAGTTTTCTCTCCTTTTATGTGATTTTCATCTCGCTGAAGCTTACCACTTTTAAGTTGGAGCACATCTTGAGCTTCTGGTTTGCTTTTTTTTCTGGCACTGATGCATCTTATAAGGAGATGTAGTTACAGGAAGCGGCTCCAATAGGACAACCAAAATCAATTCAAGACTGCCCAACCTCTGAAAATCACAATACAGCTTCCAGTACTGGAAATACTCATTTTGCAGGATCATTATTCAGTCACCTATAACTTAGAAGGAGAAGCCAACCAGAAAGCAGCCTGAGATTGGCACTGAATTTCAGTTTACCTAGGTAAGCATGTTTCTGCTGTTCTCATAACTGGTGGCCACTGGAAAGGGGAGAGAAATCTTCTCTCTACCCTGAACTCTCAGGTACTGAAAGTCCAATAGAGTCCTAACTATGGAAGAATGAGAGAAATGATAGAAAAAAAATGTCTATATCTCTCACAATCTCTTGCAAGGGAAGATTTATCCTCACCCTTAGTTCAAGCACCTTTATTGTACCAATCAAAGAGACTGTGGGACCAATCCCAATTTACAAGGTTGCCCATGTTCTTCAGCAAGTGGTATGAGCCTAGCTAAAAAGAAGTATCTAAATTCAGTAAATTGAATTATCCCTCTGAAACCCCTATTCCACTAGGTAATGTACAATTCTTTGTCAAAAACGCCAGGAGACCTGTTATTTTATGAAAAAGAGGTATTTTTTCATTTTCAAAATAAAGAATGTCTGTTTGCCTTCAAATTTTAAATATTGCCAAGTCACATCAATTGGGAATAGTCAACTGAGATCCAAGCACATTTACATGATCTTTGCATAAATAATTAAACAAAATAGAAGATAAGTTAACAAAATAAAAAATTAGCTATAATATGACAACACTATGGGATTAGCTGATGCTTAAAAATCATACAGTGTGAAAAAATTTGAAAATATACACAAATGTGTTAGGATAAGTAAACTTAGGATATAATTATGAAGCAATCTAAAAGTACTTTACATTAGGGGGAGGATTTTACAACAAATATTTAATATGAAAGTTCATGTATTGATATTCATATATGTACATATATAAAAACAAACCATATTTCTATGTCATAACACAAAATATTTTAGATATTTTACTACAAAGATGGGGAAGAAAATGAAATTTTTAAGTCTTTTAAAATATGGAGAGGTGGAATCTAGATGTAAAGTCGGAGTAAAGGCAGGAACTCACTTGAACTCTCCTAAATTCTCCTCCAAACACCCTTAAATGATTCCTCAAATTGATTTCCGGAGTGACAAAATAAACCAAAGATTGGAATGAAATAATTTTCCAGTTCAAGTTATTTTAGCAGGTCAGCAAGAAACATTTGTCTAACCAAGCTGGTGAATAGACCTAGACTATAGTACCTTGGAAAACCTGCAGCAGGCCTTAGAGGTGGTTTCATCAGTGGTGTCAGCAGCTTTGGCAGCTCTGAGCTATGGGAGATCTCAGCCACAGATGCGAAGGAAGCTGGACAACTGGTCATAACCAGATGGCAGGGGACCCTTTGCTTGCACTGGTACAGGATCCTGTTGCATTGTTCATACACAATTCTGGGCCCCATTACCAGTATGAATTAAAGCACTACAACATTGGTGCTCGCAGCAGCAGGGAAGTATGGGTGCAGACTTCCAGAGCAAAGAAGAGTGCTTATATTCGCTCACAGACCAGAGCCCAGACAAGAAGATAAGTGACTATGTCTCTCCACAGGCCACATCACTTAACAAAAAGAAAAAAACTCATGTGCAGAATAGCCTCTGCAAACAATATCACAAAAAAAAAAGAAAAAACTTAGAACAGTGCCCCATCCATCCTGGGAACAGACACTCAACTTTAACATTAAATTTAAAAAGTCAAGAAAGGCTGCGGGGGCGGAGCCAAGATGTCGGAGTAGAAAGACTCACCTATGCTAGGTCCGAACCCACAGCCCATAGATTTCCCGTAAAAAGAACTCCTGACAAATTCTGGAGCAGTGGAGGCCGCGCAGCAACACAGCGAAGGAGATTTCTGCTGCAGAGAGCCCTAAAAAACCGACCACAAAGGTACCCCGGACGGGAGCGGAGCCCTGCCCGGCCGAGCGCTCCCCTCCCCCGCCCCAGCCACGCGGCACTGAGAGGAGCGAGCAGAGCCCAGCAGGCGTCAGGGACCTGAATCTCCGGCAACCACGAAGGTCCCTCCACCCACAGACTCACAGGTCAGTGAGAGAGACGGGCTGAGAGGGGAGC
>JAQQSK010014206.1:0-11208 GCA_028658325.1 Potorous gilbertii | reverse complement strand
CTTAAAAGAAATCAAGGTAAATGGTGAGAGAGAAATGTAGTGGGAGGAGAGAGGGTGAAATGGAATGGGGTAAATTATCTCTCATAGAAGAGGCAAGCAGGAGACTTCTTAGTGGAGGGAAAAAGAGGAGAACTGAGAAAAAAAAACATGAAGTTTACTCTCATCACATTCGACTAAAGGAAGGAATGAAATGCACACTCATTTTGGTATGAAAACCTATCTTACAATACAGGAAAGTGGGGGAGATGGGGATAAGCAGGGTGGGAGGGATGATGGAAGGGAGGGCAATGGGAGGGGGGAGCAATTTGAAGTCAACACTTGGGCAGGGACAGGATCAGAAGATAGAACAGAAGCAATGTGGGTAGGATAGGATGGAGGGAAATATAGTTAGCCTTACACATCTCAACTGTTCTGGAAGTCAATTGCAAAACTACACAGATATGGCGTATATTGAATTGCCTGCCTTCCCAAAGGGAATAGGTGGGGAAGGAGGGATGGGGAGAAGTTGGAACTCAAACTTTTAGGAACAACTGCTGAGTATTGTTCTTGCTACTAGGAAATAAGAAATACAGGTAATGGGAAATAGAAAGTTATCTAGCCCTACAGGACAAAAGAGAAGATGGGGACAAACGAAGGGTGGGATGATAGAAGAGAGGGCAGATTGGTGATAGGAGAAATTAGAATGATGAGTGTACTGGGGTGGGGGGAGGGGACAAACGGGGAGAAAATTTTGGAACCTAAAATTTTGTGAAAATGAATGTAAAAAGTTAAATAAATAAATTTATATTAAAGGCCTGTAAGAAAAAAAAGATTAAACGCTTCTTTAACTTCAAAAAAAAATATTGTACCAAATATTGAATAAAACATGAAAATTTCAGTGACCAATTGACATGAAGAAATAATTTATGTGACAAATTATGGATGAATAATTGTGCCATTTATATAGGAAAGAGGGGAGAAAACATGGGATAGCAAATTGTACACAATAGGTTTGTAGTTTCATGGATAATCACCTTTCTATCTATTCTCCTATGTTACGGAAATATGTGTTTTCGTTGTTAAGTTCCAAGTAAAGTAATTTTTACAATATTAATAAAATATTTTCTGTTTAAAAAAGAAAGAACACATGGAGTAACCACTAGATTCAAGCTAATATCAAGAAGTATTCATTAACCACATATTTATTTCCCCAATACCATGAGATTATTAAGTCTTGCATTAAAATCACCCTTACAGTCAAAATCATGAATTCAAGCAAACAAATAAATAAATGCATAAACATACAGATAGATAGATAGATAGACAGACAGACAGACAGACAGATAGATAGATAGATAGATAATAGGAAACACATATCTTCTATGCTTTTATATACTTAAGCAGCAACTGTAGGAAGACCTGACTTTGAATTGTAATTTAGATAATTACTGTCTGAAAGTACCTGGACAAATCACTTAACCCTTCATCTCAATTTTCCCATCTACAAAATACGAATAATAATAATACTTTGCCTCATAGGGTTGTCATAATGATAAAATGAAATGACAATATTTAAAATATTTTGCAAATCTTAAAGCACTACAAAATGATATTTATTATGTTTATCAAAGATTTTTAATCCCCCCCTTTTTTTGATGTGTGTTTGTGTGTCTTTCATAGTCTAACGAAGCCTATGGATCACTTTTCAAAATGACTTTCTTTTAATGAAGGAAATAATAAATTTAAATTGTGGTTTTTTTAAAAATAAGAATGCAATTTCCCCAGTTCAAGTTTATAGACATTTTTAATTGATCCATGAGCCTCCAGGAGATCTCCAGATCCCAGGTTAAGAATCCCTGCTAGAACCCAAAGAACTATCACACTGTGCACACCCTTTGATCCAGCAATACCACTATTAGATTTGTAGCTTAAAAAGACCTCTCCCCCTAAAAAAGGAAAATACTTAATAGTAGCTTTTTGTGATGACAAAGAATCAGAAATTACCAGGATCCCCCACAATTGGAGAATGACTGAACAAGTTTTGGTATATTACTGTGCTAGAATACTCATGTTATAAGATGACAAGCAGAATGTTTTCAGAAGAAAAAGAAATTGACAAGATATATAACTGATGCAAAGTGAAGTGAGTGCAACCAGAACAATGTACATAGTAACAACTATACTATGTCATGATCAACTGTAAATGACTTAGCTATTCTCAGCAATACAATGATCTAAGCCAATTTCAAAGGATTTATAATGAAAAATGCTGTCCATCTCCAGACAACAAACTGATGGAGTCTAGATGCAGTTCAAAACATACTTTTTTTACTCTGTTTTTTCTTGGGTTTTTTCTCTTTTGTTTTGCAACATGGCTAACATGAAAATACATTTTGCACAGTTGCACATGTATAATCTATACCAAATTGTTTGACTTCACAAGGAGAAGGGAAAGGAAGGAGGGAGGAAATTTGGAACTCAAAATATTTTAAAATGAATTTAAAAATTTTTCACATGTAATAGAGGAAAAAATAGAGTAAGGGGTTTGGACAATGAAGGAAGCTATTTTTCTTCTCAATTCCATGGAGGAAAAAGAAAGACTCCCTAATAGAGAGAGTCTAGAATCTTAGACTGTTTGACTTCACATGACATTGATGATCATTGAATCCCTTAATTTTAAAATGGGGAAACTAAGGCCCTGAAAAATTTATGACCTGCCTCATATCAATAAGTTTATTTCTAACAGAACCAAAACTACCTTCTGGATCACTTGACTTTGAATACCCTCCTTTCCTTTGGCCACCACAGTCCAAGAATTTCCATATTACAAATCTGTTAAAAATCTTTGTACAGTTAAGTATAGACTGATATTAAGAAGATAAAGGTAAAAATCACGTCATTATTTCCACATAAAGAACATGCCCACAAAATACACCCTCTAAGTCATCGAAGCTGTGTTCATTCTAGCAAAATATTACCTTATTTATTTATACTGTTTTAGGTCCTCACATTACTTCAAGAGGAAACCATTTAGAAGAAACATACTTTTTTGACACCCCCGCCCAAAAAAAAGCTAAAGGAAGCTTTTTTGGGCCATCATGATGATAGCTGAATTTTAATGTGGCTCCATTATTTATTTTTTTCTTTTTATTAATCAATTTATATTTAGTTTTCAACATTCACTTCCACAAGAATTTGAGTTCCAAATTTTCTCCCCATCTCTCACCTTCCTCAACCCCAAAAGAGCGTGCATTCTGATTTCTCCTTCCTCAATCTGCTCTCCCTTCTGTCACACACACCCTTCTTTTGTTCCCTACCATTCTATTTTCCTAACGAGCAAGATGAATTTTTGTACCCCATCACCTGTGTATCTTATTTCCCAGTTGCATATAAAAACAGTTTTCAACATTCATTTTCAAAACCTTGAGTTCCACATTCTTTCCCTTCCTTCCTCCCCACTCATCCTCTTTGAGAAGACAAGCAATTAAATATAGGCTGTACAAGTGTAGTCATGCAAAACACCTCCATAATAGAGATGTTATGAAAGACTAACTATATTTCCCTCTATTCTATACTGCCCCCATTTCTTCTACTCTATCTTTTGACCCTATCACTCCTCAAAAGTGTTTGCTTCTGATTGCCTCCTCCCTCAATTTGCCCTCCCTTCTATCATACCCCCATCTTTTATTCCTTTTCCCCACTATTTTGCTGATAGATTTCCATACCTAACTGAGTGTGTATATTATTTCCTAATTAAGCCAAATCTGAAGAGAGTAAAATTCATTCATTCTATCATGTCTCCCCTCTTCCCCTCCACTATAAAAGCTTATTCTTGGCTCTTTTATGTGAAATAATTTACCTAACTCTATCTCTCCCTTTCTGCTTCCTCCATCATGGTGACAGCTAAATTTTAATGTGGCTCCACTATTTATTTTTTCTTTTTATTAATCAATTTATATTCCTCTCTCATTCCCTAATTTTCTTTTTTTTAGATATCAAACCTTCATATCCAACTCATCTTGTGCTGTGTGTGTGTGTGTGTGTGTATGTGTGTGTGTATTTCCCTCCAACTGCCCTAATACTGAGTAAAGCTCTGATGAGTTACAAATATCACCTTTCCATGTAGGAATAGTTCAACTTCAATTAGTCCCTAATGATTTCTCTTTTCTGTTTATCTTTTCATGCCTCTCTTGGGTCTTCTTGTGAAAGTCAAATTTTCTATTCACTTCTGTTTTCATCAAGAATGCTTAAAAGTCCTCTATTTAATTGAATGTCATTTTTTTTCCCTGAAGAGTTACACTCAGTTTTGCTAGGTAAGTTATTCTTGGTTTTAATCTTAACTCCTTTGAGCTTCAGAATATCCTATTCCAAGCCCTCTGATCCCTTAATGTAGAAGTTACAAAACCTTGTGTTACCTGGATTATGTTGGCACAATACTTGTATTGTTCCCTTCTGGCTGCTTGAAATATTTTCTCCTTGCCCTGGGAACTCTGGAATTTGCTGCATTGTTCTGAGAAGTTTTCTTTTCAGGATCTCTTTCAGGGGTGATTGGTGAATTCTTTCAATTTCTGTTTTTCTCTCTGGTTCTAGATTATCAGGGCAGTTTATGTTGTTAATTTCTTGAAAGATGATATCTAGGCTTTTTTTTATCATGCCTTTCAGGTAGTTCAATACATTTTAATTTCTCTCTCCTGGATCCAAGGTCAGTTGTTTTACAATTAGATATTTCACATTTTCTTCTACTTTTTAATTCTTTAGGTTTTCTTTTTATAATTTCTTGATTTCTCATAGAGTTATTAGCTTACATTTGCTCCATTCCAATTTTTTAAATTAAATTATTTGTTTCAGTTTTCTACAATCATTTCCATAATTGTTAAAAGTTCTCCCCACCCCTGCCATCCTTGTCCCTGTCCAAGATGGCATGCAATTTTATATGGGTTCTACACATACATTCTTATTAAACACATTTTTACATTAGTCATGTTGCATAGAAGAATTAAAATCAATGGGAGTAACCATGAGAAAAACCAACTCAAAACAAAACACAACACAAGAAAAAATATTCTCCATTCTGCATTCTGATTCCATAGTTCTTTCTCTGGATGGGGATAGTGTTTTGCCTCAAGAGTCTTTTGGGAATGTTTTAGGTCCTTGCATTGCTGTGAAATATTAAGTCTATCAGAAATCATCCTCCCTCACTGTGGCTGTTACTTTCTTCAATGTTCTTCTGGTTCTGTTCATTTCACTCAGCATCCTTCCAAGTCTCTCTGAAATCTTGCTGTTCATCATTTCTTACACTACAATAGTATTCCATTATATTCATATACCACAATTTATTCAGCCATTCCACAATTAACGGGCATACCCTCAATTTCCAGTTCTTGGCCACCACAAAGAGAGGTACTATAAATATTTTTGTACATGTGGGATGTTTTCCCATTTTTTAAGATTTTTCTGGGATACAGTCCAAGAAGTGATATTGCTGAGAAAAGAATATACACATTTTTGTAGCCCTTTGGGCTATAATTGCTTTCCAGAATGGTTGGATTAGCTCACAGTTCCACCAACAATGAATAAGTGTTACAAACTCTCTCACATGTTCTCCCACATTTATCATCTTCCTGTTTTACCATGCTAGTCAATTTGGTAGGAGAGATGTGGTACCTCAGAGTTGTTTCCATTTGTATCTCTCTAATCAATAGTGATTTGGAGCATTTTTCATATGACTATGAATAGCTTTAATTTCTTCCTCTCAATTGGGGAATGACTTGTATTCTTGTAAATTTGACCCAGTTCCCTATATATTTGAGAAATGAGGATTTAATCACAGACATTAGTTGCAAAAATTCATTCCCAGTTTTCTGCTTTCTTCCTGATACTTCCTGATACTGATTGCCATAATCTTTTCAACTTAACATAATCAAAATTATCCATTTTGTACTTTCAAATGTTCTCTATCTCTGGTTTGGTCATACATTATTCCTTGCTCCCCTAATTCTTTTATAGTATCAGCCTTTATTCCTAGATCATGCATTCATATGTGCTTTATTCTTATGTAGTGTGTCAGGCATTGGTCTATGCCCAGTTTCCACCACACTGTTATCCAGATTTCCCAGCAATTTTTGTTAAACAATGAGCTCTTATCCCAGAAGCTGAGGTTCTAGGTTTTTATCAAGCAGTAGACTGCTATATTCTTTGACTACTGTGTCTTCAGCACTTAATCTATTCCTCTAATCTACCTCTTTATTTCTTAGCTGGTGCCAAGTGGGTTTGATGATTACTGCTTATAACACAATTTGAGATCTGGTGGGGCTAGACCACCTTCCCTACCATTTTTTTTCGTTAATTTCCTTGATAGTCTGAACCTTTTGTTCTTCCAGATGAATTTCGATATTTTTTCTAGCTCTAGAAAACATTTTTCTGGTAGTTTGATTGATATGGCACTGAATGAGTAAATTAATTTAGGTAGAATTGTCATTTTTATTATCTTAGCTTGGCCTACCCATGAGCAACTGATGTTTTGCCACTTACTTAGATCTGACAATATTTGTATGAAAAGTGTTTAGTGTTGATATAGTCCCTGGGTTTGTTTTGTTAGGTAGATTCCCAAATATTTTATAGTGCCTACTGAAGTTTTAAATGGGATTTCTCTTTCTATCTCTCGCTGTTGTGTTTTATTTGTTATATATAAAAATGCAGATGATTTATGTGGTTTATTTTGTAACCTGTAACTTTGGCAACCTGTAAGTTGCTTATTATTTCAAGTAGTTTTTTACTTGATTCTCTAGGATTCATAAGTATATTATCTGCAAAGAGTCATAAATTGGTTTCTTCTTTGCCTATTCCTTTGATTGTTTTTTCTTCTCTTATTGATAAAACTAACATTCGTAGTACCATATTGAATAACAGTGGTTGATAATGGACGTCCTTGTTTCATCCCTGATCTTATTGGAAATGCAATTAGTTTATCCCCATTGAATATAATGCTTGCTGATGGTTTTAGATAGATATTGCTTATTAATTTAAGGAAGATTCCATGTATTCCAAAGATCTCCATTGTTTTCAATAGAAATGGGTGCTGTATTTTGTCAAAAGCGTTTTGGCATCTATTGAGAAAATCATATGGTTTCTGTTAGTTTTGTTTTTGATATGATGCTCCAATCCAATTTTGAAGGAATTATTTTCTCCAGTTCTTTTAGACCTCCTTTTCCATTTGACGGATTCTGCCTTTTTAGGGATTCTTCTCTTCATTGACTTTTTGGACCTCTTGCACCATTTATTATTTTCTTCAGGATTTTTTGAGTCTCCTTCAGTCTCAATTTTTATGATTTTCTTGCATTGTTCTTATTTCTCTTTCCAATTTTTCCTGCATTTCTTTTATCTGACATTCAAAATCCTTTTTGACCTCTTCCATTGCCTGAGATTGGTTAATATTTTTCTTGGAGGCTTTGGATGTAGGAGCTTTGATTTTGTTGTCTCCTGGTTGTATGTTTTGATCTTTGTTACCAAAATAAGATTCTATAATCTGACATTTTTTTCACTGTTTGCTCATTTTTCCACCCAATTACTTGACTTTTTAACTCTTTGTTGAGATAGGGCTCTTCTTCCAGTGTGAAGGGTGTACTGTCCTAAGTTTCAGGGGTTTTGTGCATCTGTTTTCAGAGATGCATCTAGGGACCTGTAAATTTTCAGTTCTTCCAAGGTTGTATGATCAAAAGAGAGGTGTTTACTCCTCTACTGCTTTGTGCTTGGGCCTGTGAGTGACCATGGGCACTCTTTTCTACCTTGGAATTGTGAGGAGGACTCCCTCTCCATTACTGTCACAAGTTCTGCTATGCCAGAACTCCTCCTTTCCCCAGGACTGCCTTCCAGAACTGCAACCCAGATCCAAGTAGGTGCATAGCAAGAGAATCCTGCCTCAGCACCCACAGAGAGATCCCTGCAATCCCACTCCGAGCAGCTGCTCCATCCCATCACCATCTGTGGGCCTAGATATCAGGAAACAGCTATGACTGCCACTGATCTGGAACTAGAGTGAGACTAAGCTTCTCTCTAAATCAGGTCTGACTATTCTTTCCTTCTGATCTTCTAAGTTTTCTTTGCCATTTGTCAATTGAGAAGTCTGGAAACCACCACAACTGCTAGTGATTCAGTCTCTAGTGAGAACTGCTCCAGTTTTGCTAGGGCCAGGTCTGTGCTGGCATGGCCCATGTCGAACTGTACTCCTCTCTCAGACTGGTGCAACAGACCTTTCCTCTTGAACTTCCAGGATGTTTCAGGCTGGAAATCTGTTTCACTCTGTTATTTTGTGAGTTCTACTGTTCTAGAATTTGTTTAGAGTTCATGTTTACAGGTATTTTGAGGGGTTTTATTCTGACATCTTGGCTCAACTCCGCCCTTATTTATTGTAATTCAAACTCTAAAACTTTATATTCAAACATTATATTTACAATTTCAGAAAGGTGGAGAATCTACAACTAGTCAAAACAGACTTATGTAGAGTGTCAGGCCCACAAGGGGAATTAAAGAAATGAGTATTAAGCTTGGATTTACATGTTGAAGCTTAGTGTTTATTTTTTCCCTTCTATTTCAAACGTAAGATGACCTTGGGAAATTGATTTAAACTTCTCTGAGAATTTTTCATCTAAGAGAAAGCAAAACTGTTCTAAATGAATAAAACGATATTATTTTTCAGCTTAGATATTGCTATAGCAGCAAGAGTGATGAATTTGGATTCATAGGACCTGGAACTAAATCCTGGCTTTGTCACCTGCGTGATCCTGGACAAGGCACTTAGACTCTCTGGCCCTCAGGTTCCACATCGACAAAAGATATTGAACTAAGTAATGACTGAGGCTGTTTACGGCTCTATACCCATGATCCTTTACAGTGTGAATTTTTTTTTCTGAAAAGGTAAGTCATAAAGCCCAAAATGAATAAATAAGCATTTATTAAGTGCTTTCTGTGTGCAGAGCAGTATGCTAAGTGCCAAAGGTCCTAATATAAAGGCAGAAACAGTTCTATTAAGGTACTCACATTCTAATAGGGAACACAACACAGGAAGGAGGTTTTAGCTGTAAATTAGATAAAAAGATCCCATGTTCTTTGGGGTGTGGCAGAAAAGTACTTATAAATGCATCTTCTTGGCTAGCATTTCAATTGACAAAACCATATCCATATCTAATGTGAGATCCTTTGAAAATTATGAGGATTTTGGTGGTAAAAACATTCTTTTTAGGCTTGTCAGTCACTGTAACTTCTGAGGAATTTGGGAATGCTGCACTTGCCTGTTAGTGATAGTTGATGAGATGCTGATGACAGAGACAGTGATTTGACTTTTATCTAATGTTTTGGTATTCTTTTTCTCTCCCTTAGGGTGCTATGTTCCTTTGTGGTTTTCCTGTCATGTAGATGGTAATTGTTTGCTAGGTGACAAAGGTGACTGTCCCATCTTCATAAGAATTGCCTACCTGAATGATGGCTCTAGAGGCAGGGCTGAAATCATTGCCCAGGTTTCAAGCTCAGTGTCCTAAATTATCTCCATGTGAGTCTGAAGGGAGTAGGTGGTTGGAGATTTTGCAAAAGTCAGAGAGTTTACCCAGAAACTGAATAGGAGGATTATATAGCTAAATGATGTAACATACTCATCTGTATCTGGCCCATATGTAGGGAAGGAGGGGTGAGCGGAAGAAGACAAGCTGATGATGTTGAAACTTAAAGTATTGAAGGGGAAGAGGGCTTTCAGAGTTCCTGGAATGTGAATTTAAGAATCTTTCCAACAAAGCACCATTCCAAATCTAGGGTATAAGTGACATCAACAAGACTATGTTTGACTGGAAAGAAAAGAAGTAACCCAGTTGGGTAGTGAGTACAAGGTTTAATCTGTGGGCAGCTTAAGCTTAATAAATTTTAAACTGCACTAAGATCTTTGGGACATACTGTATTACAAAGTAGTATATGACAAATGCAGGAACATGTGGGATCTTAAAAGGGAAGACAGTAGTAATTACTGAATGAAAATCTCAAAAAATGCTTCTGGGAAAAGGTGCTGTTGGAGATGGCTTTATAATTGGGTAGGTGTCAGACTGGCTACAAAGGAAAAAAAAGGGTCAACAATTTGAAATGATACTTATCCTATCAGCTCAAGCTTTTTGAAGTCAATAAACAAAACTTCTTACCTCATGTAATTATGTTTTTGAATGAAAGTTGTTTTGTTTTTGTTTTTTTAGTGGAACACTGCCCCATGTAAATGCCCATTCTCAGTTTTCCATATGAATTTCTAATATTATATAATCAATTTTCTATTTATTTTCTTCATTCTCTTTTAAATTTCCCAACCAGAAACCCCCACATAATGTTGTTGGGTTTTTTTGTTTCTTTGTTTGCTTTTTTGTGATACTGCTAATGTGGTCTGGAAGAGCAAAGATTTAGCCAAAGTAAGGAATTTTTACACTGAAAATTTCTTACCTATGCTTGATTGTTTCTTGTTTCTTTTTTCTTTTGATATGTTTTGTTTTGTTTGTAATGTTTATTCACCTTATTTGGCCAAGGGTGAAATTAGTAAAGTTCTTGTACATCACAAATTTAAGCTGAGATGCATTTCATAACTTTTTTTTTTCGAATTGAAGAAGAATCCCCATAAGTATTCTACCCCAATGGGATATTTGTAACATTCTGTGTTTAAACAGAGCAGCCTAAGTGTAAATAAGTACTTTTGGGGAGAAAAAACTAAAATGTAAAAATATGCAAATTATAGAAAGGAAGTCATTTAATTGTACAAAGTAGAGAAAACAGCAAACAAAAAAAAACAAATCTTTCTGGACTCCTTTTATTTTTGGTGGGGAGAGAACTCTGTACACTCCTTTGCTTAGTCCTGTAGCACTATGATTTTTATTTAAGGCTCTCAAAGTGCTTAGTCATAGAATATTCCATATTCTCTTAGCCTCCCCACAGAGAAGATGACAATTTGCCAGGGTGTTTTCTGCTTGATTTTATAAAATGAGCAAGTAAATTGCAACAAGATTAAGTAGCAACCCAGGAAGGAGCATGAATGTCAGGAAGAATGGTCAGAAAGCATTATCCAATGTGCTGTTTCAGCTAGTAACCTATGCATACACAGACAATTGTTCTGTCTCCCAAAAAGGCATCACAAATATCAGGGGAACCACATAGTTTCTTTCTTCAAAAAGTCTTGCTTATTGGGACAGATATACAATTCAAATCATTTTT
>JAQQSK010014205.1:0-11209 GCA_028658325.1 Potorous gilbertii | reverse complement strand
GAACAACCGTTGAGTATTGTTCCTGTTACTAGGAAATAAGAAATACAGGTAATGGGGAATAGAAAGTTATCTGGCCCTACAGGACAAAAGAGAAGATGGGGTAAGGGAAGGGAGGGATGATAGAAGAGAGGACAGATTGGTGATATGGGTAATTAGAATGCTCAGTGTATTGGGGCGGGGGTGGGGACAAATGGGGAGAAAATTTGGAACCCAAAATTCTGGGAAAATGAATGTAAAAAGTTAAATAAATAAATTTATTTAATAATAAAAAAAAAAGAATACTGAAGAATCTGCCCAAGACAGTATTCCAGACAGCAGCAAGAGCATCATTTAAGATAAAGAAATTAGTTTTTCTTTCACTTCTTTTGTGACAGATGAACACTGAAAATAATTTAATGTGTATTAAATTTATTACATTTTATCTCCTTATTTACTTAATCATTAGTCTGGTCATAATGCAAGATTGCCAATTTAGTCTAAGAAAAAATTTAAAGGGTGAATAGGAAAATTTAATATCTTCAACTGTTAAGAAAACTAAACTCTTCAAAGAAGAAACTTTGTGGGCTCAATGAATGTAAAGAAGTATGAAAGTCAAAGAAAATAAATTATGCCCTCCTCTTTTTTTTCCTTATTTAGATTTAGATCATAGATTTAGAAACTGAAGTTACCAGTTCTGAGCTGAAAAGCATATGGAATGATGGAGTGGAAGGAATGCTAGGTTTGGAGTCTGAAGAAATAGGTCTTTAATCTCACCTCTGCACTAGTTGTGTGACCTGGGTAGGTCACTTAAACTCTCTTAGGCTATGTTTCCATATTTATAAAATATGGGAATTGGACTATATTAATTCTAAGGTCCCTTTAAGCTCTAACTCTGTGATCATATGGGTTCAACCCGAGTCCTTCATTCCTCTCCAGGATGCATTCCTGACTCTTCAGACTTTCTCCACCATGCACCTCTCCTCTTTCATAGCTTTCTTTTTGGTCTTTCCCCATTAGAAGGTCAGTTCCTTGAAGGCAGGAACTGCCTTTTCCCATAGTAACTGTATTCTCCGCACTTAGCGCAGCTCCTGGCACATATTAATCACTTAATAAACGTTTGTTGATTTTGACTCCAAGTCCAGGGCTTTTTCCAGTGCTCCATGTTGCTTCCCTCTTACCCTATCTATCTCTGAAATAGTTAATTCTTCTGATATAAGTTTATTTTAGGTCAGTGAAAGATCAAATAACATCTTAATCTAAATATTTTTTTATATATAGTACCAAGGAAACACATGAGTTAAATATACAACAACTAATCCCAAAAGAGTGTAATAAAATCCAACAGTAACTATGCACAAGATCTTTTAAAACTGTATGTTGTTTTCTTTTAGATTTCAATTATTCCAATGCTAAAACATGTTATCTATAATTCTGAATTTTCTGTGTGAAATCTCGTATTGGCTTTCATTTTTGTTAGAGTCTTAAGGCCTTATGCTCTTAATTAAAATAACCACTGAAAAAGAAGTACTGCTGTTGAAGATTAGCATTTTACCAGTTTAGTTTGCTGCTTTTTTGTTGCTTTTTTTAAAACAAAGCCTGGAAGCTAACCTATATGTTTGTTCTATTTACTGTTTCCTAATTTATATATTATATTGTTAATGCTCTACAAGTCTTCACAGATAGGCAGATGCAAATCTAGGCAGACTAAAACATCAATTCCACTTCCTTCCCATCAAAAGGACAATTAGACAACCCCATTTGAGAGAAAGGAGGGAAAAAGAAAGAGAGAGAGACAGGCGTAGAATACTTTGAAATATATCAGATTAATGTATTTATGCACTTTAAATGAGTCTTCTAAAAAAAACTTTAAAAAATTCTAAATCCTATAAATGTATTCTGTGTTTTTCTCCTGATGGAAAAATTCATTTTTAAAAATTATAGCTTTCATTGCAGGACATAAAAATAGTCATATAAATCACAAGTATTTTTTTATGTTACTAATAAAGTCCAACTGCAAGAGCTAGAGAAATTCCATTTGAAATAACTGTAGACAACATAAAATACTTGGGAAAGAAATGATAAAGGGAATACTTTCAGAAAAACCTGAGAAGACTTACATGAACTGATGGAAATTGAAGCAAGCAGAACCAGGAGATCATGCTACACAGTAACAGCAATAATCACAGCTGTGAATGACCTTAGCTAATCTCAACAATACAATGATCTGAGATAATTCCAAACAACTCATGATGAAAAATGTTATCCACCTCCACAGAAAGAATTGATGGAGTCTGAATGCAGATAGAATCAAACTATTTTTTACTTTATTTTTTTCATGAGTTTTTTTTGGGGGGTGGTTCCTATGTTTTCTTTCACAACATGACTAATACAGAAATATGTTTTGCATGACTGCACATATGTAACATATATCAAACTGCTTGCTTTATCAACGAGGGTGGAGGGAATGGAGAAAGAAAGATAATTCGGAATTCAAATTTTTAAAAAGTGAATGTTAAAATTGTTTTTATGTGTAATTGAAAAAAATAGACTATTTTTTAAAATTATAGATTTCATGTATTTCTATCCTTAATGCCTAGTACAATACCTGGTCAATAGCAGGCACTTAATAAATGTTTAGGGAATACGGAACAAGCATTTATTAAATGCTCACTATGTGCCAGGTACTGTACTAAGTCTAGGGATACAAAGAAAGTAAAAAAATAGTCTCTGCTCTCATGGATCTCACAGTCTAATGGCAATAAGCAAAAAACCACATACAAAATATATGCTGGATATATTGGAGACAATTTCAGAAGGAAGATACTAAGATTAAAAAGGACTGAGAAAAGTTTCTTGCAAAAGCAAGAAGCTGAGGCTTGAAGGAAGCCAGAAAGCAGCGAAGAAGGACAGAGTTCTAGGCATGAACAGTCAGCTGCATGGAGTAGGGAGATAGGGTGCCTGAGTAAATTGAAATCATCACAAAGACAGAGTTCTCAATCCCACTGATTAAATTCACCAAATCACAGTTGGATATTTTCTCTCTCAACTCTACTACCTAAGAGAATTCAGTCTAGCTTGTCAAATAAATTGACACTCATATTATCAACACTATGGATACTCTTTTGCCAAACACAGATCAGGTGTGGTCTTCAAGAGTTGGCACAGAATTTATTATCCTTTCCATCTGAAAGTCTCAACTTCAACAAACCTTTTCAATTGGGTAAGACCCACCAAAGTTTATCTTCTGTTGGCACAATTTTCAAGAATCCAGAGTTAGTTCCACACTAAGATAAGGCGTAGAAGTAGAATTTTAGAGGAGGAGGAAAATTACATTATTAGTAAGGAAACACTCTCTAGAACAGTTATTTCCCCCCAATTCAGCATAGGAAAAAATATCCATAACTAACTTCATTGAACTAAAGATGGCTTATCTTTAGTGGCTTCAACTCTCTACTTTAATTAGTTTGGATTATATGAATGATATTTTGTAGACAAGATAAATATTCAGAAATACCTCCTAAAGGTATTTTATTGGAAGTAGGAGTCATTCTGCTACCTTGTTCTTTGAGTAATAAAAAAAATGGGACTGAAATTCCCCATGGCTGGATTGTCATAAGAAGCCAAAGAAATCCCTTTTGGAGTGATGCTTCATAAGAGTTAATAAGTCTAGAGTTACATACTTTCATTTATTTTGAGCAAACACTTCCAACTGTTCTATTAGCTTTCAGACGTTCATAACTGTTGCAGGGGGAAAAGCTTGTATTTTTCTTCAAAAGAATGAGGAGAAAGTGGCAATAATCAAGAAAGGAAGGAGCATCTACTTGACATCTTTTATTTCCTAGGCACTGGAGCCACAAAGATAAAAACTTAAAACATTCTCTGTCCTTAAGACATACTAGGGGAAATAACATGTACAAAGATAAATAAATAGAAAATAATTGGGAAGAAGCTAGCAAATGGGGACCATAAATAAGAAGTGAACTGTGCTTTGAAGGAAGCTAGGGATTCTATGATGTACAGGTAAAGAAGGAGCAAGAGGAGGGTGGAACAGCCTGTGCAATGGTATGGAGATGACAGATGAATTTATACACACACACACACACACACACACACCACACCACACCATAAGAGAATCATACAACAGAGAGTCTCCTTTCAAAACATCAAAATCATTCCAGATTCTTGGAAAGACAAAGCATGATACTGAATATGCCCCAAACCTGTTATAATTTACTCTCATTCCCTCTTCCTACTCACTCCCAAATCACTGTTGAGATAGATACTTTTAGTAAGGTTCCCAGGTCCCACTTATCATAGGTCAGAAATTTTCCAAAACAAAGGTTGCTAACAGTTTTAATCTGCCTTACTTTGTGTATAAAAAGTACCTGTCTGCTTTTATTCAGCTCATAAAAACAAAAACAAAAATACTTCAAAGAAACACTCAAAAGTTCAAAGTTAACCAAAACTACAATTATCTTAGGACCCTCTGCTGTCTTTCAAAATAACTGATTGTCAAAATTGAACTGACCTCAGAAGTTAATTCACACCTAAACAAGAATCCTCAACAAGAGGTCATCCAGCCTTTGCTTGAAGACCTCTAGGGAGGGGGAAACCACCATGTCTCCTAAGCAAGCCCATTTCATTTTTGGGTAGCTTTATTTTTGGCCAGACCTATGATTTCACTGGCATATGGCACTCAGTGAGTAAACTCTCTTTTCCAATTGAATTATCAGCTGTCCTGTAACATAGAGTTTAAGAGGCTTGCCTGGACTACCCTAGAGCTTCAATCACAATGAGTTAAGACTGGACTTGAACCCAGTTACTCCTGAATTGGAGGTTAGTTTTCTATCTACTACATCCTTCTGCTGCTCTAATTACCAGATTATTATTCCTTAAAACAAAAGTCTAAATTTGTCTCTCTAAAATGTCTACATTTTCTGCTCTCTAGAGAAAAGAAAAATAATGGTTTTTCCATATGGCCCCCTTTCAAATACAGGAGAAGTGTAATTCTATCTAACCTTCCCCTTATTTCTCTTCTTGAGGCTAAACAGCCGCAGGTCATTCAACCAAATATGGCAGGATGTCAAGTGACCTCACCATCATTCTTTGTCACTTTTCCACCTGGTCCAATGTCATTCTTCTTACCAATATCCTGAAAATGTGGAACCCCCAAATTGAATATATACTCCAAATGTGATCTGACTATGGACAGAGTACTCTCTTAATTGTATTATCATCTAGCCCACATTTCTGTACCTTTTCCAAAAGGAAAGTCCCAGAGAATTTGTCAAAATCTTGGTAAACCACATCCACAGTATTCCCTTGATCCAGCAGTTTAGTAATCCTTTCAAAGACAAGGAAATAAAGTTAATCTGGAATTACCTTTTCTTAAGGTAATTTGCTGGCTGGAAGCCTCTCCCACTCCCACTTAATTCAAGACCCTTTCTTTTATGATTTCCTATGGTATATATTTGTTTGCATGTTGTCTCCCCAGTTATATTGTGAGCTCCATGAGAGCAGGGACTGTCTTTTGGCTTTTTTTTGTATTCCCAGCACTTAGCAAAGTTAACTGATTGAATGAAAATAGCTAAAATGTCCATGTATCCCAAAGACAACAATGATAAAAAGAGTCTCTCTCTATATATATCAAAATATAGCAGTATGTGGATAGCAGCATTTTTTGTGGTAATAAAGAACAGAAAACAATGTTTAATCCATTGACTGGAGAATGGCTAAACGAATTGTGGTATATGAATGCAATTACTGTGCTATAAAAAATGACAAATATGATGAGTTCAGAGAAGCATATAAAGAGTGAAGTAAGCAGAAGCAAGAAAATACTCTTCTTTTATATTCTGTATACAGATATATACATATTTGTATATAAATAAAAGAGGGTAGCTAGGTGACACAGGGGATAAACAGCTGGGCATGGAATCAGGAAGACTCATGTTCATGATTTTAAATCCAGCCTCAGATACTTTACTAGCTGTGTGACTCTGGGTAAGTCACTTAACTTTGTTTGCTTCAATTCCTCATTTGTAAAATGAGCTGGAGAAGGAAATGGCAAACCACTCTAGTATCTCTGCCAAGAAAACCCCAAAATGGGGTCACAAAGAGAGGGACATGGTTGAAATCACTGAACAAAAAATACAAATAAAATGCATACTTATAATATATATGAATACATGATAACTACAACAAAGTAAAAGGGAACACCATAAAATAAACAAAAATAAATGTTACAAAATTATACAGAATAAACTTAGCCCCAAAATAAGATATTTAAGAAATGGATATTATAGATATTGCCAGAATGTGCTAATTTTTCTTTATTTTTTTCTTCAAAAAAAAACCAAACCTCTTTTATAAGGTTTGGTTCCCTGAAAGGGAAGATGTGAAGGATAATAGGAAGAAATGTAGGTGATATAAAATAAAATATATCAATAAAAATATTCTTAAAAAGAAATAAAATATGGGCTTTACTTTCATGGGGAAACTGGGGGTCAATAAAAAAGTTCAGCAACTTCCCCAAAATCCCCTAATTATTCCTCCCCAACTCTGGGCCCAACTCTTTGTACTGCCTATATAAAAACTACTGTAATACAGTGTACATAGTATTGTAAGGTTCTAAGGGGTATCCATCAAAATGCATGTGTAAATCCGGGCAATAAACATTCTTCATTCACTTGGTCTTTCCTATGTGGGTAGGCAAGCCAAACTCCTTTTGAGTATTTACAAATCTCTTCTGGGAAGGTCTGCAATATTCTGAGGCTTGCTGCAATCAGCACATCATCCACAAACGAGTTATCTGAAGGAATCCACTGTCCTCAGGGAATTCTTCTTTGACTAAGATTATCCCAGATCTCCATCAGTCACAAATGCCTTTGGAGAACATACTTCATGGCCTGTGCCTTGTCTGATACTATTTATCAGAGGATCATTAAAGAGTGGTATTTCTGTTTTATCTTCCAGGAATCTTGAATGATGTACTCAGCAGTTTAAAAAAAAAAAGGAGAGAAGAAGAAAAAAGCCTTTAAGGCAGTGTTTTGTTCTACTGAATCAATTATTTTTTTCATAATCAAA
Organism: Potorous gilbertii; assembly: GCA_028658325.1. Lineage (NCBI taxonomy): Eukaryota > Metazoa > Chordata > Mammalia > Diprotodontia > Potoroidae > Potorous > Potorous gilbertii. The sequence continues at coordinate 4,144 of JAQQSK010014205.1, read as the reverse complement.
TAATAAGCACCATGAGATTTTATGTCCCTGTCTCTTTCAGTTAGTTGTGAAATAGTAAAGATGTGGCCCATTATTAAATGACACTTGCAAAAGGCCTGTCTACTCCATTTTCTAGGATACCCAATCTGTCTGTGGATGATGACTTTCAAATATTTTGCAGTCATGGGAATATTGTTACGGATGTTCTCTACTGTACCTTTTTACATAATGATAAGGTCTGAGTGGCAGTGGATAAAGCCCCAGACCTGAAGTCAGAAAGATTGAACTCAAGTCCAGCCTCAGACATTTAGTCACTATGTAAACCTGGTCAAGTCACTTAATTCTGTTTGCCTCAGTTTCCTTATCTGTAAAATGAACAGGAGATGGAAATGGCAAACACTCCAATATCTTTGCCAGGAAGAGGCAGACATGACAGAACACTACATTCTGAGTTCTTTCCCAGGCTTTCGGTGTCTTACCCTCCTTTATACATCCTAACCTTTGGTTCCTCAATACCTTCACAAATGGAAATCTCACCCAAGGATCTCTATGCACACTGGCTGTTCTCAAGGCCTAAAATAGTCTTCCTCCTAAAATCTCCTTCTTAAGAATCCCAGGTTTCCTTCAGACACTCAGGATGGCAGATGTATCCCTCTCTAAGACTGTGTTCCAAGATGTCTCCCCCTTTTGAATGTAAAGGTCCTGGAAGGCAGAGAACTTCCTTTTTCTTTTTTCTTTCTTTTGCTTATGCTGTGTATTCAGGTCAGAGTAAGAATTTTATATATTCTTGTTGACTGATTAGTACTTGGTCTAATCAGTTTGCTCTTCCCATTTTTTTAGTGCCATCTCTACTTAGTCTTTAAGCTACTGACTAATATTTTAAAAATAAAAACCTTACTCATTATAACCAAAGTTTACTTGATTTTTCTTGCATTTTCTATAGCCTCTACACAGTAGTAAGAGTAATCATTAGAAATTAACAGCAGGAAAATATTTGTTGCTCATAATAAACATAAACAACATTTGACACTCAAAAGTCAATCTCTAGACTGATTTTTTAAAAATCTAGTTTAAAATCTATATTGTGAGATTTCAACAATAATCCTATCTCATAATTAAGTACTGGAGATATAAGTAATTAAAACATTTTCAAAATAATTTTCTGATCCAAAAATTATTCTTTAATCCAAAATAATTCAAACAGAAAATCTGAAAATCCCTAGAAGAGGAAAAAGAGAAAACATTATCTAACTGAGGCTAGGAACAAAAAATTGCAACCTAACTTTTTTTAATGATATCTAACATGTATGTCTATACAGTATTTTTTAAATGACCAAAGTGCCACAAAAGGAGCTTAAGGTGATGCTGCAGTTCTAATAGATTTTAGCTCATCTCTAAACTAAGACAAGAAGCACTGAAGTGTAAACTTCCACTGCTGCAGTATCAGATTATGAAAACAGACTTTGCCAGCACTTCAGAAAGCTGGGTCTGGTCCATTGGCAGACAGCCACAAAATCTTTCCTTCATTTAAATTCTGTTCTAATTCCGCCCTCAATTGTTCCATTGCCTTAGGGAGCTTTCACTCCACAATAAGAGAACCACTGCCAATCCAAGGCTGTCTCTGTAAATAATTTACTGCATTAGTTAGGAGATGCTTTCTACAGAGATGTTACGGAATCTATAGTAATACCACTTTAATTCTTGAATCTAACCAAGAGAACAAAAACCCTGCAATGTTAACTGAAGGTGAATATAAGAAAATAAGCAACTGAGAAAGGAAGAAAACCACTGTATGGGTCAGCACTTTCTTCTCATGGGAAGAGACTAAAAGAAGTATATATGCAATCAGTTGAATAGTACAGATAAACAAACAGATGTATCTCCAGGCAGAAAAAATCATATATGGCTTAAATTCACATAAATGAGACAAGGCAGAAGTTTCTCAAATAACTATACTTTAATTAATCATTAACTTTAATCGCTCATTTCTCTATGGTATTTTATGATCAATTTTTTCCTTTACCTGAAAATTATTTCCAACTATTCACTAATTTTTGGTCCACAACATTAGGAGTCAGGAGATAAGTATTCTTTTTCCTAGTACATAAAATTCAAGAATATAAGTAACAATCTTTGAAACAAATAAATTTTGGAGGGGGAATAGTTTCAATTGCAATTTTCCTTAACAAAGAAAATTATTTTCTGATATTTAGTAAATTAAATCTAGGTTATCCTTTGAAAGGTCAACTACAATACAATATATGCCAACTGTAACACAAAAAAAATCCATTCAAACAGTTGACAACCAAGTTATAACATCACAGTAAGAACCAGGCTCGAGTACTCCTGAGTCGAAGACAGCCTAACAAGGAATGAAATTACAGTGTCATCATATGAAGGCACTAGTTATCAACGTCTCTTCCCAAGGAGAGAAGTAAAACGATGTTGCAGAAATTGTGTCCTGAGCTATTTTGCAGGACATTATGAATTTTCTTATAGCACTAAACACATCCAAATCATTATTTTGTGAAATTAGTATGAATTTTGATTATTTACCAGTACAAGGAATGAACCACAGACATTTTCTATTTCAGGCTCAGTGTTTTTTCCCGAGTTCTATCTTGCTCAACCACTTCTTTATCATTTGCCTGTTCAAATACCTTCAACAGGTGCACACTGATTGCTTAGACATTTTTGGAGTAAATTTTAAACGCCAACTAAATATAAAGGAGAAATTTTAGCTTGCTACACCTAAATATAACATTAACATTTAGCATTTACCTTACATTGTTTTCTATAAAAGGCACAACAAAAAACCTGGCAGAAAGGAGAATGAATATAAGCCCTTTGCATACTGGGACTGTTTTTATTATTCCCAACATCTTGCACAGGTCTTTGTACACAGCAGATGCTTAATAAATCAATGCTTAAGCTGAGTTTTTCACAGAATAGATTTGGGGGGAGGGAAGAGGCACCACATATAAATATGATATACAAATAAATATATAAATGTGATTCCTTCCAAGTAATTTTAACTGTTCCAGTACAAAGAAATCTGCATGACAAACTCATGCCTCCTTTACTGACTCAGGTACTCAAGTATATATGTGGAAAGATCAAGGAAATTCAGCACACATTTAAGTGTATAGTTTGTACAAGACATGGTACAAGATAATCCTGGCTTCCTTTGTTAACAGTTTTTTTTTTTTTAACATTCTTATATGCCCTTCTCAGTATATATTTAAAAAGAAATGACTTGTTCTAACTTTACAAAAGAAAATCTCCAAGGATTATAATACCTAGCATTTTCAATTCAATTTCTCTTTACTTCCCTCCAAAAAGATATGTCATCTTTGCTAAAATTAATAAAGCAAGAAATGAAAAATAACTTCTTAAAAAGATCATTTTTATGAACTGGCAAGTAACCAGGAGTTCTTATTATTTCCATAATATCTAACATACAACTTTTAGTATTGTTATTTCCTTAGGGAAAAGGGTTGCTTTTAATATCCTTCTGATCTTTCCTTACTTGATATGTCTTTGATGTCCAACCAAGCTTTAAGGGCTCCACATCGTCTGCTTCATCTGCCTTCATGGCCGTTGAAACAAATTGTTTTCATCTGCCCATTCCACCAGAGAAAGTCTTCACATGCTTGGGGCAGACACTCCCCTAACTCACCAATGGGTTTGAGACTCCTTGGTTAGCCTCAACCTGGTTTGGCCCATCTGCCAAAATGGTTTACTGAAGTTAGGCCACTGCCCATGCCACAGCTTCTTGAAGCCACAGGTGAGAGTTGAGTGGAACAGGTGAATAGTTGGAAAGAGCCCTGAAAAGGGCAGTCATTACACCAAAGGTACTGATCTTCCTTGAACACACTCTACACCCAGGAATTCAAGGATGCCTCCATTGTCCATTTCTGTAAAGGTAAAGGGAATAGATTGTCCTGTAACAATCATGGTGGGGGAGAGGGGGTCTCTCTCTTAGTCACTGCTGGCAAAATTCTTGCTAGAGTCCTCCTTAATAGACTGATCCTTCACCTGGAAGATGATCATATACCTGAGAGCCAGTATGACTTCAGAAAGGGCCGAGGAACAGTCAATATAGTGTTTGCTGCCTCACAACTCCAGGAGAAATGCCAGGAGCAGAACAGAGGTCTGGATGCAA
>JAQQSK010014204.1:0-11209 GCA_028658325.1 Potorous gilbertii | reverse complement strand
GGCAGATTGGTGATATGGGTAATTAGAATGTCCAGTGTATTGGGGAGGGGGGAGGGCACAAATGGGGAGAAAATTTTGGAACCCAAATCTTGTGAAAATGAATGTAAAAAGTTAAATAAATTTATTAAAAAAAAAAAAGAAAACACCTCTTCACTGAAAAAGTAAGAATCGAGTCTGTTACTTTTTTCCCGTTTGCTCATTTTCCCAGTCAATTACTTGACTTTTGAACGCTTTCTTACTTGGTGTGCTCCAAAAGCAGCTGCAGCCTCAGCAGTGCCTGCCACTGCCCTGGAGCAGGGACTGGGTTGGAGCCAGTGCTGGGACTGGGGCTGGGGCAAGGCCATGCTCCCCTCAGCCAGGTGAGAGACTCCCACTTACCTTTGAATCCGTCTTTATTGTTTGTGGGTTGACAGGTCTGAAAACCAAAGCAGCCACCAGAGATACAGTTCCCTAAGCTCTGCTACACCTCAGTCAGTGCTGGTTACATGCATGCCAAACTATGCTGTGTTCCTAGTCCAGTGCAATAGTCACTGTCAATCTTTCAGAGTGTCTTGGGCTGAAAATTTTCTACACTCTGTCATTTTGAGGCTACTGCTCCTCTAAAATGTTTTGAGTCATTTTATAGACTTTTAGGCGACTTTTGGGGGAGGGAATTCTAGCAGATCGCTGCTTCTACTATGCCATCTTGGATTTGGCCCCTGTTATAGGCTGAAATAACAAAACTGGAATTTCAGTTCTCAGACCTCATTGGCCATGTATTAGGTTGGTACGTGCCTTGGATCTGGGTTTTGGTAACTGACTTCCAATCCCTCCTCTAACACAAGTTACCTGTTTACACATGGTATAGTCAAGAAATTTCCCTGAGATATAATTTACTTATCTGTAACTGCAGTGCATTGAACTAGATCAGAAGTGTCAAACTGGTGCCCAGCGAAGCAAAATGCAAAACTTCCAAGTGTGAGTAAATCAAGATTTAAATGTAATTAAGAAATGTTTAAAAATAATGAAAATACGATACGACAGATAATATTAATTGTGGTTTTCTAAGTCTATATGTGGACCACAAGGATTTGTTTCTATTTGATTTTGATATTATTGAACTAGAGAACTCTGAAGTTTCTTCCCATTCTAAATCTCTGATATCGTGATCCCATTATCATATTATTTCAAACAATGCTTATTTAAATGCACCAATGCTGTAGCCAGTGTCTAATTTTTCTTTTTATCACAGACTTTGTGGGCAGGAGAGAGAAGTAGAGAGCCTTGTAAGACCTCGGCAGGATGGAATAATTCACTTTGGGGCAATAGTGTTGTCATAGTGAATTTCCTTGTGTGCCTATTTTTGTGTTTTCCTTTGATACACGTTTATCTGAGGAGTGCCCACTTAGCAGAATGTAAATTAATAGAAGGCAGAAATTATTTCATTTTTGTGTTTGGAAATATCTACATATGTAATACATATAGACATTTATACACTCCCTACATGTCTCCCATATATATATATATATATATATATTGATGAGAAAAGATTTTCTATTTCCTTTTAAAAAACTAACATTTTTGGATATTGGGTCAGATTTTGAATGAGTAAGAAGAAATTCTGCTCTCAGATGCAGTTAGCCTGGAATCACAATGTATCCTGTTCTCATGACTGCTGATGGCTAGGAGATTGAGAGTTAAGAAGAGCTAATAAAATATTGTCATAAAAATACCCATTCCTGACCTTGTCACGCATGGTCATTTCTGGCTCACCTATGTAGTTTATACCTTAAAGTTTTTAATTCTCTTTTTTTATTACAATCCACTATTACAAATGTCATTTCATCATTATTTGTGGTGTCACCCTAATAAAGCCAGTCAACCAAATCCTAGAGGGCGTGTGGAAAAGTTGGGAAACTAATGTACTGTGGGCGAAGCTGTGATCTCATCCAATCTTTCTGAAATACAATTTGGAACCATCCTGAAAGGGCTGTGAAACTATGTATACCCTTTAATGGAGCAATCCTAGATCCATTCTCCAAAGAAAAATGGAAAATTACCTACATACTAAAAACCGTTCATGGAATTCCTTTTTCTGGTGTCAAAGAATTAGAAACAAAGAGCTGCCTATCCGTTGGAGTCTGGCTACTATTGTGCTCTATGAAATGATTAAAGCATTAATTTCAGAAAAGTCTACAAATAAATATTAATTTATTTAAGGTAAAGTGAACAAAAGAGGACAAGAATCTAAATAGTAACAATAATATTCTAACCATATATAGTAAGGATAATCTCTCTGTCTCTCTCTCTCTCCTTCTCTCTCTCTCTCTCTCTCCCTCTCTCTCTTTCCATATATATATGGAACTAGGTCTAAAACCAAGAATCACCTACCCAGCAAAACTGAGTATAATACTTCAGGGGAAAATATGGTCTTTTCAATGAAATAGAGGATTTTCAAGCATTCTTGATGAAAAGACCAGAGCTGAAAAGAATATTTGACTTTCAAAAAACTTTGAGCTCCAAATTTACTTCCTTTTTCCTTCCCCACACACTTTCATTGAGAAGGCAAGCAAGTCAATATATGTTATATGTGTGTAGTTATGCAAAACACTTTCATAATTGTCTATATCACCCTTCATGCTATCCTGCCTCCCACTAATTCTATTTTCCATTTTTATCCGGTCCCTTTCAAAAGGTATTGTGAATATTCCCTTCCACAATCTGCCCTCCCTTCTATCGTCACCCCACTCTTATTCTTTTTCCCCTTACTTTCATGTAAGGTAAGGTACCCAATTATGTGTGCATGTCATTGCCTCCTTAAGCCAAATCCGATGAAAGTAAGGTTCACTCATTCCCTCTCCCCCCACTCCATTGTGAAAACATTTTTCTTGCCTCTTTTATAGGAGACAATTTACCGCCATCCTATCTCTCCCTTTCTCCTGCCAATATATGTCTTTATCACCCCTTAATTTTCTTTTTTAGATGTCATCCTTTCATATTCAACTAACTATGTGCTATCTATTTGTCTTTCAACATATCTTAAAATTTATCTATATTTCCTTCAAATATGGTAATACAAAGTATGATGTCATGAGTTACAAATATAATCTTTCCATGTAAGAATATAAACAGTTGAACCTTAATAAGTCCCTTATGATTTCTCTTTTCTGTTTACCTTTTCATGATTTTCTTTATTCTTGTATCTGAAAATCAAATTTTCTATTTAGTTCTGCTCTTTTCATCAAGAGCCCATGAAAGAGGGGTAGAGCCAGGATGGCAGTGACAGCAGCTACTTACCTAAGTACTAAGACAAACTCATTCAGATACCTCTAAAAAGAGAATTTGATCAGATTTTAGAGTGGCAGAATCAAGTAAGATACAAGACTGTGGCAGATTTCCAACTCAGGACATATTGAAAAGTCGATGGGAAGATCTGTACGATGGACCTGGAGGAGCACACAGCTCACACTTCACAGCCTCTACCAGCGGGAATCCTGCCATAGCAAAGTCAAGAAGGAAGCCCCAGGCAGTTGGAAGTAGAAGCCACCTTGTAGAAACTCAAGTATAGCAGCCTGTGATGGGAGTCCAGTGAACTGAGTGAGAGAAAACCATAGCACTAATTGGTAGCACAAAAAGCATTCTTGGAAGAACTCAAGAAAGATTTTAAAAGTCAAAACAGGGAGGTAGAAGAAAAACTGGCTAATCATTTTATTTTTTTATTATTATTTTATTTGTTTTCAGTGTTCCACAACCACTTCCACATAACTTAGATTTTTCCCTCCTCCCTCTCTCCCTGAGATGGCATACAATTTTATATAAGTTCTACACATACATTCCTATTAAACAAATTTCACCTTAATCATGCTGCATAGGAGAATTAAAATGAATGAGAGAAATTTTAAAACAAACCAAAACATAATACAAAAGAAAATGATCTGCTACATTCTATGATCAATTTCCATAGCTGTTTCTCTGGATGTGGAAGGCATTTTGCCTTAAGAGACCACTGGGAATTTTTTAAGTCCTTGCATTGCAATGAACTTCTAAGACTACCAGAAAAAAAAATCCTTGCACACTGTGGTTGCGCTATATATAATGTTCTCCTGGTTCTTTTCACACAATATCAGTTCACACAAGTCTTTTCAAGCCTCTCTGAAGTCTTCATGTTCATCATTTCTTATACCATAAAAGTGTTCCGTTACAAACATATACCACAATTTATTCAACCATTCCTCTATTCATGAACATCTCCTTGATTTGCAGGTTTTGGCCACAACAAAAAGTGCTGCTCTAAATATTTTTATACATTTGGGACCCTTTCCACTTTAGTGATCTCTTGGAGATAAGGTTCTAGGAGCTATATTGCTGGATCAAAGGGTATGCACATCATTGCAGCCCTTTAGGACTAGTTTCAAATAGCTCTCCAGAATGATTAGATCAGAACAAAGCTCCACCAGAAATGAATTAGTGTTCCAACTCTCTCACATCTTCCCTACCATTTATCATCATACTATTTTGTCAAGTTAGTCAATGTGATAGGTATGATGAGATATCTTAGAGTTGTTTTGATTTGCATCTCCCTAATCAATAGTGATTTAGAGCATTTGTTCATATAATTCTAGACAGTTTTGATTTCTTCTTCTGAAAACTGCGTGTTCATATCCTTAGACCATTTATCAATTGGAGAATGATTTATATTCTTGTACATTTGACTCAATTCTCTATATAGTTTAGAAATGAGGCCTTTATGACAGACACTAGCTGCAAAAATCATTTCCCAGGTTTCTGCTTCCCTCCTAATCTCGTTTGTATTGGATTTGTTGGTGCAAAAACTTTTCAGTTTGGGGGCAGAGCCAAGACGGCAGAGTAGAAAGACGCATATATTGTAGCACTTAAAAATGACTCTCAACAAATTCTAGACCAGTAGAAGTCATAGAACAACAGAGTGAAAGAGATTTCCAGCCAAAGGTAATCTGGAAGGCTGATACGAAAGGCCTATCTCACAGGAGGTTGAGCAAAACAGAGTCCAGCCCTAGTCACACTGCATGGGGAGAAACAGGACCAGAACACTTCGTTGGGGCAAAATCTCCAGCAGGGAGGGTCCCAAATCCCTCAACCTACACACAACAAAGGAAGCTTCAAAGGTCAGTGTGGAAGGGTATTCCCAAATGGGTGAGAAGGAAGCAGGGTCTCCCCAGCACTGGACCCAGTTGCAGCAGAGGCTGCGACAGCAGGAGCAATGGGTCATGGACAGCTACTGTTGCCACAGAAGCAGCCTGAGTCCATTTTCCTGTCTACACAGCTTAAAGACTCTGGGGGAACTGAGGAGGGGATCTGAACTTCATCCCTCAATGGTGGCCTCGCCCTAGGCACAAGCCCTTGGGGGAATTGAGCAGCTGATCTGAATCTCAGCCCTGAGCATGGTCCTGGGGAGAGGAGGAGCACTAGGATCCTCTTCTTGACAAAAGACAGAGAAGACAAATAACTGACTCGGAAAATGCCCAAAAAGGGGAAAAATAAGACCATAGAAGGCTACTTTCTTGATGAACAGGTGTCTCCTTACATCGTCTCAGAGGAGGATGAACAGATGCGCATACTGTCAGAGAAATTCAAGGCTTCTGCCTGCAAGACTTCCAAAATGAATATGAAATGGACTTAGGCCATTAAGGAGCTTGAAAAGTAAGCCAACAGCTAAAGGAGAACCAAAAGTGCGGAAGAAAATAACACCTTTAGAAACAGGCTAACTCAACTGGAAAAAGAGGCCCAAAAAGCCAATGAGGAGAAAATGGCTTTAAAAGTAGAATCAGCCAAACAGAAAAGCAGGTTCAAAAGTTCACTGAACCAAATAGTTTTTTTAAAAATGAGAATGGAGCTTAGGGAAGCTAATGATTATATGATAAACCAAGAAGCTACGAAACAAAACCAAAGAATTGAAAAAATAGAAGATAAGGTGGAGCATCTCATTGGAAAAACAACTGACCTGGATACTAGATCCAGGAGAAACAAGTTTAAAATTATGAAACTACCTGAAATCCATGATCAAAAAGAGCACAGACATTATCTTTCATGATATTATCAAGGAAAACTGCCCTGATATTCTAGAACCAGAGGACAAAATAAATACTGAAAGAATCCACAGATCACCTCCTGAAAGAGACCTGAAAAGGAAAACTCCTAGGAATATTGTGGCCACATTTTACAGTTCCTAGGTCAAGGAGAAAATATTGCAAGCAGCTGGAAGGCAACTAGAAGGAAACAGCTCAAATATTATGGAAATACAAGCAGGATAACTCAGCATCTGGCAACTTCTGCAGTAAGGGATCGAAAGGTTTGAACTAGGATATTCCAGAAGTCAAAGGAACGGAGATGAAAACCAAGAATCATCTATCCAGCAAAACTATGTATAACACTTCAGATGAGAAAATGATCTTTCAATGACATAAAAGACTTTCAAGCATCCATGACGAAAAGACCAGAACTGAATAGAAAATTTGACTTTCAAACACAAGAATCAAAAGATGCATGAAAAGGTAAGCAGGAAAGAGAAATCGCAAAGGACTTTCTAAAACTGAATTGTTTACGTTCCTACATGGAATGATAATATTTGTAACTCTTGAGACTTTTTTCAGTATTTGAGTAGGTGGAGAGATTACATACACTCACAAAAACACACACACACAGACACACACACAGACACACACACAGACACAAACACACACACATATATGTATATATGTACATACAGAGACAGAGAGTACAGGTTGAGTTGAATCAGAAGACATGATATCATAAAAAAATTAAATTAAATTAAGGGGTGAGAGAGAGGAAAATATTGGGAGGAAAAATGGAATATGATAGACTATCACTCATTAAAGAGGTAAGAAGAATCTTTTTCAATACAGGAGAAAAGGAACAAGATGAGAAGGGAATAGTGAAGCTTACTCTTTTTACCTATGGCTTAAGGAGGAAATAACATGTTCACTTAATTTGGCATGAAAATCTATCTTACACTACAGGAAAGCAAGGGAGAACGGGAATAATAGGGTGAGGGGGATAACAGAAGGAAGGGCTAGTGGGAGAAAGGAGTAACTAGAAGGACACACTTTTGGGAAGGAATACGGTCAAATGAGAAGATAGAAAGAAAGGGGTCAGGGTAGAATGAAGGACAATATAGTTAGTCTTGCCCAACATGGCTATTATGGATGTCCTTTACAAAACGTCATATATGTGGCCTGTATTGATTTGCTTGCCTTCGCAATGGGAATGGGAGGGAGATAGGGAGGGAGAGAAGTCGGAATTCAAGGTATTACAAAGGAATGTTGAGGACCGTTCCTGCATATAACGGGGAAATAAGAAATACAGGTAATGGGGGATAGAAATTTATCTTGCCCTACAAGAAAACACAAAAGTGGAAAAAGAAAGGGTGGGGTGTGATAAGAAGGGAGGGCACATCGAGGGAAGAGGTAATCAGAATGCAAGGTGTTATGGGGTGGGGGAAGGAGGGAGATGAGGAGAAAAATTGAACCTCAAAATTTTGTGGAAACGAATGTCAAAGTCTAAAAATAAACAGATAAAGCCATTAAAAAACTTCTAAGTTTAATGTAATCAATATTATCCATTTTGCACTTCCTAATATTTTCTGTCTCTTGTTTAGTGAAGAATTCTTCCTTTCACCATAATTAATCCACTATTTTGTTTATACTGTCAATCTTTATACCTAGATCATGTACTCATTTGCACTTTACTATCTTGTATGGTGACATTCATTGGTCTATACCTAGTTTCTGCAACACTGTTATCCACTTTTGCCAACAATATTTGTCGACCAATAAGTTCTTATTACAGGACATGTGGTCCTTTGGTTTATCAAACAATAGTTTGCTAAGTTCATTGGCTACTGTGCCTTGTGTACCTAACAAATTTCAGTGGTCTATCCTTCTGTTTCTTAGCCAGTATCAAGTGATTTTGGTAACGTCTGCTCTATAATACGATACCAATTCCCAATTAAAAATATTGGAGATCATAGGAATAAAGGGAGCTTTTCACAAAATAATAAGCAGTATCTACTTAAAACCCTTGGCAACCAATATATGTAATGGTGATAAGCTAAACGCATTTCCAAATAAGATCAGGGGTGAAACAAGGATGCCTATTATTACCACTACTATTCAATATGGTACTATAAATGTTAACTATAGCAATTAGCCAAAATAACGAAATTTAAGGAATTACAATAGACAAAGAAGAAACTAAGTTATCACTCTTTGAAGATGATATGATGATATACTTAGAAAATCCCAGAGATTCAAGTAAAAAACTACTTGAAATAATAAAGAACTTTGGCAAAGTTTCAGGTTACAGAATAAACCCACACAAATCTTCTGCATGTCTATATATTAGTAACAAGCCCAACAGCCAGAGATAGAAGAAGAAATCCCATTTAAATATAGGGTAGTAACTATAAAATATTTGGGAGTTTACCGACCAAAGCAAACCCAGGGATTATATGAACACAACTAGAAGATAATTGTCCCACAAATAAAATGAGATCTAAGTAATTAGAAAAATATCAGCTTTTTGTGGGGAGGCCAAGCCAATGTGATATAAATGACAATTCCATCTAAATTAATTTACTTATTTAGTGACATACCAATGAAACGATCAGATAATCATTTTTTAGAACTGGAAAAAAATAGTATCAAAATTCATCTGGATGAACAAAAGATCCAGAATATCCAGGAGCCTAATGAAAAGAAATACTAGGGAGGGTGGCCTAGCGCTATCAGATCTCAAATTGTATAATAAAGCAGCAATTATGAAAACAGCTTGGTATTGGCTAAGAAACAGAGGGTAGAGAAGTGGAATATGATAGGTACTCAAGACACAGTAGACAATGAATATAGCAAACTAGCGTTTGATAAATCAAAGGACCCCAGCTTCTGGGATAAGAACTCACTGTCTGACAAAAATTGCTGGGAAAATTGGATAAAAATGTGGCAGAAACTAAACATAAACCAATGCCGTGCGCAAGAATAAAATCCAAATGAGTATACGATCTAGGTATACAGATGGGTACTGTGGACAAATTGGTGAGCAAGGAATAGTGTGTTTATCAGATTTAAGGAGAAGGGAAGAATTGTTGAGTAAAGAAGAGAGAGAAAGCATTAAGAAGGGCAAGATGGATAATCATGATTACATTAAACAGAAAAGTTCTTGCACAACAAAAACCAATGCAATCAAAATTCGGAGGTATGTAGAAAACTGGGAAAGAATTTTTACAGATAACCTCGGCAATGAAGGCCTCATTTCTAGAATATATAGAGAGCTGAGTCAAATATATAAAAATACGTCATTCCCCAATTGATAAATGATCAAAGGATATGAACAGGCTATTTTCAGAGCCAGAAATTGACGATATCTAGACATATGAAAAAATGCTCTAAATCACTTTCGGTTACAGAGATACAAATCAAAACGATTCTGAGGTTCCACATCACACTCTCAGACTGGTAAATATAACAGAACAGGAAGATAATAAATGCTGGAGAGGATGTGGGAAAGTTGAAACACTAATACACTGTTGGTGGAGCTGTGAGCTCATCCCACCATTCTGGAGAGAAATTTGGAACTATGTCCAAAGAGCTATAAAAATATACATACTCTTTGACCCAGGAAGAGCTCTTCTAGGACTGAATCCCCAAGAGATCATAAAAATGGGAAAGGGTCCAACACGTAAAAAAATACTTATAGTAGCACTCTTTTTGGTGGCCAAAAAGGGGAAATCAAGAGGATGCCCATCAATTGGGGAATGGTTGAGTAAATTAGGGTATATGATTGTAATGGAATACTATTGTACTATGAGAAATGATGAACAGAAAGACTTCAGAGAGGACTGGCAAGACTTATATGACCTGATTCTGATCAAAAGGAAGAGAACCAGGAGAAATTTGTGCACAGCAACGACCACAGTTTGAGAGAGTTTTTTCTGGTAGACTTGGAACTTCATGGCAATGCAAGTGCTTTAAAAAAAATTGCCAGTGGTCTTCTGAATCAAAATGGCCTCCACATTCAGAGAAAGAAGTATGGAATTCAATCAAAGATTGTAGAAGGTCGTGTGTATCTGTGTGTGTCTAGTGTGTTTTGGTTTGTTAGATGATTTCTCTCCCTCATTTTAATTCTTCAACACCGCATACCTATAGTGAAAATGTATTTAATAAGAACGTATGTGTAGAATCTAAGCAAAATTGTATGCCATCTAGGGGAGGGAGGGGGGAGGTAGAGGGGAGAGAAGGGAGAATAATAATCTAAGATATATGGTGGATATTGCAGAACACTGAAAATAAATAAAATTAATTAATAAGAAGAAAAAAAATAGTGGTGATAATGGACATCCTTGTTTCACCCCTGATCTTATTGGAAATGCATCTAAGTTATCCCCTTTTCATACAATGCTTGCAAAAAGTGTTAGGTAGATACTGCTTATTATTTTATGGAAACTTCCTTTTATTCTTGTCTTCTCCTCAGTTTTCAATAGGAATGGGTGCTGCATTTGTCAAAAAGTATTTCTGCATCTGTTAAGATTTTCATTTCGTTTCTGTCAGTTTTCGTGTGGATATGATCAATCATGTTAATAGTTTTCATAGCATTGAATCAGTCATGCATTCCTGGTATTAATCTTAACTAGACATAATGTGCTATTCTTGTGATAAGTTGTTGTATTCTTTTTGGTAAAATCTTATTTAAAGTTTTACATCTATATTTATTACAGAAATTGGTCATTAATTTTCTCTTCGTTTTGGTTTTTCCTAGTTTGGTATTAACACTATATTTGAATCATAAAAAGAATGTGGAAGGGCTCCTTCTCCAATTTTCCCAAATAATCTCTACAGTACTGAAATTAACTGTTCTTTAAATGTTTGATAGAATTCACATATTAATCCATCTTGCTCTGGAAATTTTTTCCTAGGAAGTTCATTGATGGCTTGTTCAATGTCTTTTTCAGAGATTGGTGTTTTTAGGTATTCATCTTCCCATTTGGTTAGTGTGGGTGATATATATCTTTTAAAATAATCATCCATCTCAATCAGTGTCAGGGGTCCGGGGGTCGGCATAGGCCGCCTGAGCGGATAGGAGCCGCCCTAGGGGTTGATACCCGCCCAGGGAGAACTGCCACGTTGGCAGAGACCAGTCTGCCTAGCGAGGTGGCTTCTCCTGATTGGGTGCTGGGAGG